>JADDOH010003872.1:0-256573 GCA_016648135.1 Agrypnia vestita
GAAACGCCCCCTGACTATATATAACTGGGACACTGCTAATGATGATGATGATGATGATACTATTGAAACACCTCCTGACGATATATAACTGGGACACTGCTATGATGATGATGTTGATGATACTACCGAAACGCCCCCTGACTATATATATAACTGAGACACTGCTAATGATGATGATGATGATGATACTATTGAAACACCTCCTGACTATATACAACTGGGACGCTGCTAATGATGGTGATGATGATGACGCTATTGAAACGTCTCCTGACAATATATAACTGGGACACTGCTAATGATGATGATGTTGATGATACTATCGAAACGCCTCCTGACGATATAAAGCTGAACCACCGCTAGTGATGACGATGATGATGATGATACTATCGCAACGCCTCCCGACGATATATATCTGGAACACCGCTAGTGATGATGATGATACTATCAGAACGCCTCCTGACTATATGTGACTGGAACACCGCTAATGAAGATGACAAATAGATACCTAATTATTTAATGAATCATCAATTAAATAAATAAATAGAGATGAATAATTAAGTTCGGCGTCGAGCACACGGGCCGATGATGATGCTATCGAAACGCCGCCTGACTATATATAACTGGGACGCGGCATATGAATAGACAAATAAATACCTAATTAATTAATGGATCATCAATTAAATAAATAAATAGAAATTAATAGTTAAGTTCGGCGTCGAGCACACGGGCCGATGATGATGCTATCGAAACGCCGCCTGACTATATATAACTGGGACGCGGCATATGAATAGACAAATAAACACCTATTGTATTAATGAGTCATCAATTAAATAAATAAATAGAAATGAATAATTAAATTCGGCGTCGAGCACACGGGCCGCGCGATCCCTGGAAGTTCACACACATGCAGAGAAAGGTTATTTGGCGAATTAATTCGCCCCTATTATGGTCAGTACGGATCCAACATGCAAACAAACACCTGTGGATAAAATCATATTTAAAGTTTACGGTACAGGGGTTAGCTTTCACTGTCGGCGCTTCTTCCGTCTCTGTCTGGGGTATCGAACCCGAGACCATTCTTCTTAATCGTGCGCCACCTTTATATATCGTTATAATCTCAAAACGGAAAGAGGATGACATGACTTACCCATCTGCCGCCGATTATATCCATTCCAGTGCTTCGTAGTTTCACTTTAAGTACCTCACTTTATACCTAAGGATTGCGAACACTTGCCTCGCACGCGCACACGATTCACAGGCCCCTAATTAACTATAGTTCGCGACCTAACCTTTGATCCTGCCATTACGCGCTTATAAGTTTCCGTAGCTGGGGCTTAGTATCCAGCCTCGGCAACTATACGGTGTATATACCTTAATCAAACCGAAACTAGACATTATTTTCTTTTCCTTGAATTTATATTCCTCGAGATACCGGAATTAGACTCTAGCTCGACAATTGTAAGTATTTATATATCTTAATAATACTGCAACATAGTCCTTATTTCCGTCTTACGTATCCGTACTTCCCGGGTCATCGAGACTAGACTCCAATTCTAATGATCATACTCTAATGATTATACGCACCGATATTTTTCATAAAACCCGTTACCCGTTATTTTCTGATGTTACATATTCTTATATTTATCCGAAATACCGGGATTAAGCTTTGAATCTAGGATTCCATCCATTTATAAGTTTTAACAAACCCATGAGGCAACCACTTGTCCACTTGTTGTTGTTAAAGGATTGATTGCTTCTATAATAAAACCCCACTAGTCTACATCTTTATAAGGTCAATACATATTACTTTTAGGGTCCGCCGATTTAGTTTTATTCTTAATATTATTATTATTATTATTATTATTATTATTATTATTATTATTATTATTATTATTATTATTATTATTATTATTATTATTAATTAATTACACGGCTTAATAGCCTTTTACAACAGGTTTATACATAATTAAAATACAACAAACGATTAAATGTAAAAGAAAAATAAAGGGTATAAATGTAAAAAAGGTATATATACATAGTTTAAACATAATGAGGTTAGACATGTATGTAAAAAAAAGTATATATGCAAAAAGGTGTAAAGTAGCAGGTTTATACATAATTAAAATACAACAAACGATTAAATGTAAAAGAAAAATAAAGGGTATAAATGTAAAAAAGTATATATATACATAGTTTAAACATAATGAGGTTAGACATATATGTAAAAAAAAAGTATATATGCAAAAGTGTAAAGTAGCAGGTTTATACATAATTAAAATACAACAAACGATTAAATGTAAAAGAAAAATAAAGGGTATAGATGTAAAAAAGTATATATACATAATTTAAACATAATGAGGTTAGACATTTATGTAAAAAAAAAGGTATATATGCAAGAAGGTGTAAAGTAGCAGGTTTATACATAATTAAAATACAACAAACGATTAAATGTAAAAGAAAAATAAAGGGTATAGATGTAAAAAAGTATATATACATAATTTAAACATAATGAGGTTAGACATTTATGTAAAAAAAAGGTATATATGCAAAAAGGTGTAAAGTAGTGATCTCAGAAATTTTTACTCACCGATAATATAGCAATATTAAATTTGAATAGCCAGCTATATATATAAAAAATTTAAGACATTATATAAAAATTTAATATTTTGAAAAGAAATGATCATATAGTGTTTTTTAAATTTTGAGAGAGATAGATTTAAAATGTCGACATATGTAGGTAGTTCATTGCCAAGTTTGTGCATTGATAACAAAATTATATTATTCTTAATATAATGTAATGAATATGGTTGCATGATTGACATCTTCGTCGACAGTCTGGAGAAAGTAAAGTTTACACTTAAAGAGGCAATACTGCTTCGTTACTGACTTCAGCTGTTAATATGTAATGGTGGGTAATATATATTTTTCGTACACATTGCCGCTTTGTACTTTATATTTTTAATTTCTGTACTCATGTTTTGGTGCTATTCCGGTACTTTTAATAATTTGCTACTTGTAATTTATATTGTTTAATGTATGTTCTTTTAATTTTATGATATATTTTTTCATGTAAAAGCCTATACGCATTGCTGCTCGTTACCTACTCTACATTTTTAATTTTTATACTCATGATTTGGTGCTATTCCTGAAACTTTTAATGTATGTGCTTTTTGAAATTTATTTTATACTCTTTATGTAAAAGCCTAATGGGCGTAAACAAATAAATAAAAATAAATAAATAAATAATTTTATTATCATCTCGAATATTTGATATCCACTCTCCGGAAAATTTTAATATATTTTAAATCATTTTAATATAATTTATCATTTTAATATAGTTTAGGAATAACGGGATTCTGTAATTTCTACAAGTATAAACAACCCCAATCTTACCAAATCCATTTTATGTAGTGAAAGACGCGGGACTTATATTCTTCCTAAAATGTAAAATGAACCCGGTCTAGATGAAACATCCTTATTTAGTTTCAGGACAACGAGGTTTACGCGTTCCACGAGGAATATGATATAACCCGATCTAAACGAAGGTAATTTTATATAATTTTAGGACAACGGAACTTACAAATTTCATAAGGTATATCGTGAAGCCAATCTAGGCGGAGACACTACGTATACTTTAAACAGAGTAGGAGTTTAAATTTTACCATCAAGCCTAATACACCGCAAGAATGTCCTAGGCATAGTAAACAAAATAGCGGTCAAAGCTGTAGTGTTTCTATGTTCACACGTTTTAGCTCAAAACGAATACTATAATTTTCACATTTATAATACAAGACGCGAATTTCTAAACGAATCATTTTAAAATAGTTCTGATTGAAATCTACATGTTTCATATTTATTAAATGAAGGCGCGAATTCTAAACGAAACACTAACATTGCTCAAAAACGGGACCCTATATTTATATATGCTTAAAATGAAACGCGAATTCCTGAACGATAGCATTTTATATAACTAAATGTAACGAAATCTTATATAGTTTATAAATAAGAAGACCCGGCCCCAGGCGGTTTTTATATATTTTCAATATAACGAGGTCCTATAACATCTTTATAAGTATAATACAACCCCGGTCTAACGAAACAATGTACTAGAAGTTTTTATATGTTTGAATACATGATATACGTTTTTTTTTTATACACGTTTTTATACGCGAGATTTACGTCTTCGTACAATACGAAGTACCCCAAATTATACAATCGCGAAGTTTACATCACTCCTAAAGTATAACCAGAACTAATTGAAACATTTTTCATAGTTTAAGTCCGCGAGGCAAATATCTTTCATAAAATATAAAATAACCAGAATCAAATTAAACATATTTTTACCTTATAGACTTTCCCCAACGCGCGTAATAATCCCGGCCACATGAAACGGTTTTATATGTTTTAATAGCGCGGGACCTATGTTTTCCTATATAATATAAGATAACCCGGGCCGAACGGAAGCAATTTTATATACTTTATAAAATAGTGAAACTTGTACTTCTGTATACCGTAAATAAACCCCGGCCCCCACGAGACTATTTTATATAATTTTTTAGAATAATGAAATTTCATACATCTGTAAAATTGTAAATAAACCCCGATTCTCACGGAATTACTCTATATAATTTTAAACGAAATGAAAATCTAGATTATTATGGGCTGAACCTGATACCCCGCGAGATCAGCTATATATTTTTCACTAAACGTATTTTAATCCCAGAATTTATTCGCTATAATTTTAACGGACTCTTACTATTAAACATAAACAAGAGAAATTATTAAAATAAACTAAATATCCTTTCAATAACTAAAATAAATCCGGTCTAATCGAAACATTTCATATAACGAAATATTATATGCCTTACAAATGTAAAAATTAAAATGTGACCAAGTTAAATTAATTAAATTTTAGCAAAAAATAGGTAATTTTATAAGACTTATTTAAAATCGAATCTGTTAGTAACAACCCTTTTATCTTTTAACAATTTCCCGCGTGTTTAGCATAAAATAGGTATCTTTATAACGCACAGCTAGTTTCCAGAGATCCGCCAATACTATACTTAGTAAAACGAGAATTTAACTAAATTTGAACTCTACCGTTTCCTGAAATTCTGCGAATATTATTCTGTGAACCTAGTAAGACGACAAAAATAATTAACTTTATAGAACATAGTGATTTCCGAAGTTCCGATATGCCAGATTAATTACCTTTATAAAATAAAATCAATCCCGTACTCTGAGTTAAAACTCTTTTAACAGGACCTCGCGTATTTAGCATAAGATAGGTATTTTTACAAGATTTATTAACAATTTCCCGCGTGTTTAGCATAAAATAGGTATCTTTATAACGCACAGCTAGTTTCCGGAGATCTGCAAATATCAGTTCTATATATGCCGGACTAATCAACTTAATAGAGCGCAGTAATTTCCGAAGTTCTAATATGCCAAATTAATTACCCTTTATAAAATAAAATCAAACCCGTACCCCCCTTTTCTTTTATCGTGAGCAATGTCGAAGAGTATAATTACCCGTACACAACTTTCACTTGAAGTTAAACTATAATTTCCACACTGGGACACTATCACTCGGTGACGATAACAATCACTCACGGTTCTATCACTCAAAAAAACAACCGACGCGGATTTTGCGCTCTCGTAGACGTTCACCAACTCCCTGATTTCTGCTGTGTCTTGACATTTTAAAACCCCCCTAGCGGGAAAGGTCCTAAGTCGTGTGTTTCCAGGATTTTCAATATTCTACTTCTCTTGAAACCAAATTCTTTGTTCCTAAGATTCAATTTGGCAAAAAAAAACCATATCTCCACTCGGATATGTCAGTTGATCCCACCTCCTGTTGCCATCTCTGTCTCCGTTCCGGTGCCTATTTGGGACGGACTCAGTGGCTTCGGACGATTTGAACTCGCTTCACAAGCGCGATAATTAATTTTTAATATTTAATTTCTAAGTTCAGTCCATATTATCGTTTGATCAACCGTAACCACAATCTATCGGGTACTCCCCTAATCATAGTTGATGTTTCTTCATTATCTACCATTATTATGCCCCGTTCCCTCGTATTTTCACTCGTCTTTATCGGAAATTTAACGATCCTTGGCTGCTATATCATTGTATCAATTTCACTACACTCAACATGTACACACTGCATACCTAGATAAAACAATCGTTCAAAGGTACTATACCTAATTTTAAATTAATTTTGGGCGATCTTTTCTCGTGGATCATCCAATGAATCCTGTCTTTTGCCCGCGGCTCTCCGCGCACAGGGACGTATTAGTTCCCTCCGTTGCGGAATTTAAACAGAATTTGTAACCATTTATTATTATTTTTATTGGCAGTAAGATTGATCCACAAAGTAACTATGTTACATAGACAGTGAATATTCTCGAACAATATAATACTGGAAGAGTACTATTCGCTATAACACAATAAACTATTAATGTAAGTTAAATTAAATTTTTAAATTCAGTGGAAGATTTTTAAGATCGTTTTGCTTTTAATTTTTTCCCAAAACAAAATAAATAAATAAATAAATAAACACACAGATACACACTCACACAACCCACTATTGGACATGTTTTTATTATTCTTTTATCGATTGTATGTATGTGTTTTCGCGTAATTGGCCCAAAACTCTGTGCATCAATTATTGTCTTTTCTTCAAAGATTGATTAATTATATGGCTGTAAGAAACCCAATAAATGAAAACAAATAAAACAAATAAGTAAATAACCTCCGGTGCCGCAGGCAAGGCGTCGGATTAATTCAGTGCTCATTTATTGCCAAGGCACTGGACGCCTCCGCTGATAACTATATACCGCTCACCATGTTCTTAGAGGTGTGTTGAAAGATTGCTAGTATCTGTCGAATCGGTCTCAAGTAGTTGTCTGTATTTGTACGTTTATCATTATTACATGCTCTTGCTATATCCGTTCCACTTCACATTATTGTTCCTCCCGTCTTCGAATTTCTATCACACTATGTTCTCCTATGTTTTTGGTACTTATATGCTTGCTTTTTACTTGCATTTACTCCTATATATATTTGTTTCATTTATCCATCCATCTATAAGATCCCCATACGCTTTATCCTTTTATTTCATGTGTATATGGGCCGCAAATTCATATTATTTTATTTACAATATTCTTATCTAGATACACTTGTTCCAATTATGTTTTGTGGTTATTACTACCAAACCCGGCGAAATCTGAGCTAGAATAGCCAATCGTATACACGTTACCCGTCCTGTTGAAACTACGCTAACGTCGGACAGGTTTGTAGTGATTACATAGCTAATATATTGTATCTATATTCGAGTATATTATTTTCTTGTCGTGCCATTAATATGCTTACACGTTATCGTTATCTCTTTCCTAACCGTATATACCGTCATTGCACAATTACCTATCTGTTGTAAAAGCCTGAAGAGCGTTAGTCTACAGATAAATATAATAGAATTATAGTTAACTTTTCTATCTGCCTACGTTATCCGATTCCCGCGAAACGAAAATAAATCATTATCCGCTCAGTTAAGGTCACCCCTCTGGTACAACGTATACGTTTTAATCCGTGCTTCACGGCCAATTCCTATAAAAAAAATTTATGGGGCGTTTTCCTCTCGCGATCCCCCGATTAGACCTGCCTTCCTTAGTTTTGCTCAATATTCTGCCTCTCTGTTGCACGGGGATCCACTCGAGATGAAGATATACGGCTCTCAAACGGTTTCAAAACCCGAGCAAAAAAGTCAATAATTCAGAAACCTCGTGGAACTGTCAATATCATCGTCACCTTAGAGTAGACGTTAATCGGTTTTTTAACGGCTTAAACTGCAATAAACGCGACCTAAATCTCTGAAATCCATGTTCAGCTTTTTTATGTGAAGCACATGCGGACCGCTCGGACCGCATCGATCGTCAACCATTTGTACCAAACACGGCTTTACCACAAGATCAATATGATTTATAAAAATTGAATAGTAACTGCCCGTAACCTATATCCGATCAATCGCTACTAACTCCCTCCCAATACTAGCGTTTCATCATTCCCAAATTTTTGTAGCTCCAATACTACGGCCAGTTTAGCTCAATTTTTCCCCGCGTAGCATTTAAATCATCTTAGAGTTCAAAATAAAAATAATAAAAATAAAAATAAAAAAAAATCTATAGAAACAGGTGATTCATCACACACTTGACCAAATGCCGAGAAGTTACGTTCTTGAGATAGTTGTTTAATTAATATTTCTGGGATCTCTCGCCTAAAGAACAAAGGTTCCTAAGTCAAGATTTGAAGAAGAATTGAAATGGACAAGTATACTATGTTGAGGGTGATCAAAATTTCGAAGAACCGCTCCATCTTAATTAATGTTCAAGTTTCATTGGTTACAGCCATGGGGACCTCCATATATCTAGACGATTGATATCTTAATTACGTATGAACGATCAAAGAACTAGAAAAGACAGATGAGATTGTCTTTGTTCTTTGGGAACTCCATACTAATGAATGATATCTCCAAAAAATATAGAAAAATGATATATTCATACGTTGGACAGAATGGAAAATAGGACAGATGGAAAATTTGGTAATCACTAGGAACGTACATGAGCACATCAAGATATCACTTAGAATCACCAATTTATCTTTGATATGCTTTCTGCTCTAGTGTATTGAGGATAACCAATTTGATAGTGAATGGAAAAATTCTTACACATTCTAGGAAATCTTCGAGTGTTCGTAGATGTGCCGCGCGATGTGTGACAAGAGTACAATGTACAAACAAGGAAATAAGGAAATGTACTTACGTACAAGAGAAATTACACTTACAAATGCTTCTAGTAGAAAGAAAGCCCAAAGACGGAATGATGGAAAAAATGTACCTCTCATTCTTATCCTCTGATTGCTTAGTCCGCTTGCATTAAGGCCCGTCTACACTGTGGCCCATGATCACTGATCACCATAACCTTATTCTACCTTCATCTCGGCTGCCTATCTTCCCCTGCTTAATGAGTTCTGATTGCGAGAAATGTGTCCGAAATAACGTTAACTTAACGACTCTATTTTCTTGATAGAACACTTCCCTCGAACTTCGAACAAAGTAAAACAGAATATAAAATTTGTACAAAACGTTTTAATTCTCTTAATACAACGCTAAGGGGGTGCTACGGATGTAGAGAGACGTTCATCGTCTTCCTGAAATGTACTCCCCGTGTAATCGGATTCTCATCTTACACTCAAACTCCGCGTCAAATATTCATGAACCTTAATATTATCTTTCTCTTGAACCGTCGGAATGTACACATCCCTACCAGAGTAAATTCGTTTAACACAACACCAATGTACATACATAATACTCGCTTTAGTGAAGAAAGAACTCAAAGGGAGCGGGTTTATACAATCAGTCAATTCGCTGGTGTTATTTATTTGAAGGATCTCAAGATACATCACTTAAATAACCAATATATTAAACTATAAAAAGTAATATGGGGTATTTGAAAAATATGATAGATAATATAAAATCGAGTTTTGAGTTAAGTATTCAGAGTTGTTTTTTAGATACACATCTAGCAAGGAAATTTTAGACTAGTCAGAAAATAGAATAAAATGCGACTATTTTTTGAATGACATGATTAATTATTTGAAAAATTTGTCGAGAAACAACGATATTAGTCAACTTGGTTCAACGTTCTTGTGAAAAAAAACTACTGGTGTAAAAATTTGATAAAAATAACATAGGCTTTAAGAGATAAAAACCTGCTTTTTTACTTATTAAGTTGTTTCTTTCGCTTACAGATAAACGAGTACTTGCCTCTCGCACACAAATAAAGAAACTTCTTATTTAGAGAATATAAATAAAAATCTTCGATAAGACATAATACTGTCACGAGTTGGGAGACAAATGAATGAAGGTTTTTGTTTAATCATAAAAAGTCACAAAAAACGAACTTAACTGGAGGAGTATTATGTAATTCGCACTCATTTTACACTCGTCACTCGAGAATCTTCCACTTGTCTGGAACACTTACGTACTTATTTAGACAATTATAAAAAACCTATAGAATCAGATGGTTTCAAAAGTATCTAATGTTTTCCTGGTATAGACTCCTCGAAAATATCTAATTCTTTCTCGCCTTCTCAACTGTAGCTTTAATCTGTCAATTCCATTTTTTTGCATCTCATACTTACAGTGTTATAGTATTAAGCAATAGTAAATAAGTGTTTTAGCCAAATAATTGATTTGTTAAATATCCTTAATGTATGAAATGCCATCATGAAAATGGCGCTATACAAATTGTCCAAATATTATTATTATTATTCTCACGTCTGTGAACGCTTCATTCGCCGTTTCTTATCATACTCATCGCTATCAAAAACAATCGAATGTTCTCTTGTAATTTATTTCACTGGTCGATATAATGCGCACTGGATCGCTACTGGTTCACTTAACTTTATTCTAGACCTTTCTAGTTATTTCCAATTTATTATAAATGTTCCAAAAATTCTTCCCATTTGTAGCATCTCTACATAATACGTTAGCAAAAGATTGGTTAACAACATTTCTTTCTAACATATAAATTTGTTCATGCTAAGAAATATTAAATTACAGAATTACTATTATATTATCTAAACATTATTAACAATAATCTATTTATAATTCTAACCTCTACTCGTAATGCACCTAAAAGGAAGCTTTACGAGTAGAAGTTTACCGTCGTCTAACATCGTGTATTTCTAATGCCATCTACACTTCCGTCATTTATCTTTCTTACCATTCTCTCCTAAATAACTTTTACCATTTAAGTAAAGCGACGCTTTTTTACTACTTACTCACTTTTTACTACTACTCACTAGAATGCTATGATCACCTTTTCTTACCCTCTTAATTTTTTCATCATTTACCTTTAATTTGTGATCCCAATGCAGAACCGGATCGGACGAATCGGACAGAACCACTAGTATTGCCTCAGCTGGAAGTATCCTACAACAATTGCTGGATTTAAAACACCATTCGCATTATTACTATCACCCTCTTTTTGATACCTTTCTCAGCCTTGCCGTTCTCATCAAACCTACTTCCCATGCGTATGAACTATACTACTTAGGGCCGGTTGTTTCAAGTTGGATTAAAGTAAGCGTTCTTTTAAAGCATAGATTTTTACGTTCTCCGCCAATCAGACGATCCGTTTTCGTAAAAATCTATGCTTTGATCGACCGCTTACTTTGATCGAACTTGAAACAACCGGGCCTTATTCACAAACATTCATTCCCGACCAGTAAATGGACACCCACCGCATTTCTAGGACCGTTTAATGAGCGAAATCTATCCATCGCTCCTATTCATACGTCACTAAGTTGACGCTTTCTTCTCTAAGACTTTCCTCATGCGGCGTCCTACTCATTCCCTACCAGTTTATTTATTTACTAGCAGTTATCAAAGTGCTCCGACATCGAAATAAGCATTTCGGAGTATTTAATGTTTATAAGAACGACTCCGCGATGTCGTTAAAGCTTCCTGCGACAAAATAATGAGCACTTCTGGCCACCCGGTTACAGCTAGTATCGTGAAATTTCTTAGATATTTTAAAGATGGGCGATAAAACAGTTCCCAACACCATCAAGTAGTGCTGTAGTGCTGTTGTGAGTCTCCTTAATAAAAATGATAGGAAAAGGGTTTTTTTTTCTTCTTGTGGCCTCATGAAAGCGAAAAAGTCCATGCTCTTTAGGTCATTTTAATATGTTGTAACGAGGCTAAAAAGAATCACGCACTCATGTCAAGTGACAGTTATTTGAAATGATCACAGCACTACCGAATATTCCAGAACGGTCTAGCGTAATCGAGCGTAACATCTACAAAAGCCTGGATACCACGAGGGGGTTCTCGTAAATACTGGAAACATCCGGAGTTTTCAATTTCAGCATTAGAGAGTTAGTTGTTGTTTTTGGGCGCACTTGACAGCGATACGGAAGTGAATATAGCCGCGAGTTGCGGAGGTCAGGCTGGTCAAGCGAGCGCTAATTCGATAGTGATATTCTAGAAAGCTCTTACGTAGCGAAATAAACCGAAGCGAAATTAATACGTGCGGAAATTGGATGGAATATACTAGTAAATAGTGAATGAATTGTTAAAGCGATTATAAAGTGTCTATTTACGAGTGAAAATTTTACGAAATAGTTTAATTTGAAGAATAGAGTTACATTTAATAATATTAAGTGACTTTGTATGATCGATTAATACACGACAGTAACTATGATTGATAACTGACATTTTTAACTGTTGTCTAGTGTACCGATGTTGGCCCGTTGAATTTATGAATAGGTGCTCAAAAAATGTATGCACGATGGTACAACAATAACAATAATCGTCATCAAATATTTTTCGTTATATTTTCAATTTAATTATGCATTTGGTACATGCATCGTCTGTACCATTTCAGAAGAAGCTGTTTGTATCCATGTACCTATGTGTGGATTCCAACAGCTTCCTGCAATAAGACTTGAATGTACAAAGGTATAAAGTTACACAAGGAGGTTGTTTTGATAGTTATATCAATAATCTTGTAATATATATATTTAAGAACACATGCATATTTGTGAAGTTGTAATTTATCAGAACAAAGTTCTGTGAATTTTTTAAAATCAAATTAATCAGGTCACCTCATTTCAGGGGGCCGGTGCTCTGACCACTAAGCTATAGCAACCCTCTATGTTTCCGTGAATATATCGACCTTATATGTAGTTCTTATTTTTATTAATTGATTAATTTTTATTTTTATTTTTTGTCCATAGAGCAATCCACTTTTTTGATACGGTAGTTGAAATTACTTTGCAGTGCCACCGCTAGATGGATGCCAGAAGTAATTGAATAATTCATTTTATTTGGACGTACATTTATACAACAGATATTATATATATTTAAGAACACATTCATATTTGTGAAGTTGTAATTTTTCAGAACAAAGTTCTGTGAAACTTTAAAATCAAATTAATTACTGTATGTCTTTCTAATTGATTAATTAATTTGATTTTAAAAATCTTGTAATAAGTACGAATAATATTTGATATAGTCAGTGTGGATAGCCTACATTTATTTTAACTGACACACAAGGATTCCGTGAAGACATTGTTAGCATTGTTAACTGCATTTGCACAACTACCCAACTGTAGAAAACATGTTTTAATTTATATTTGTGCTAATTAAACGTAGCAAAAACGTCTCACTACTCCTATCTGTTTGCTAGTCTAGGAAGACAGCAATAGAGAAATGGCGGCTGCCGTTTCCAAAGCAAAACCTGCATAACTTTGAGTTTCGCGGGATGGAACACGCAAGCGCGTGCGTTCCAATGGATAAGAACATTCGCTAGTTCAATTTATTATTTTATTTGAAAAGACAGGATTCGTCACAATTCTTCTAGTCTCCATTTTTTCCAGAAAGAATGCGAACAAACATGTATTTTTTTACATTCATTCTTTTATAAGTTAGATATTTTGTATTCTATTATATTCAATAATGTTTACAGAATATTCTGAATATTCAGAATATTTTGAGTTTGTTCAAATCTTTCAGAACAGTGCTGGATTTATGTCACAGAGACATTATTAATCAATTAATATATATTATTATAGATATCTCACAGAGACGAAACTGAATTTATTGTGGGAAAGTAGGTATAGAAGTCATTTGGGTGTACATTGGACTTATGACCTATCTTTATGGTTGGCTTAACTGATCACTTCACACAATTATAACATTCGCCATTTAAAGTAAAGTGATCACTTAAGCCAACTATAAAGATAGGTCACAAGTCCTATGTACACCCAAATGACTTCTATACCTACTTTCCCATAATAAATTCAGTTTCGTCTCTGTGAGATATCTATAATATATATTCTGAATATGTTCGAATATTTCAAGAACACAATACTGAATTTTATCCCCAGGGGACATCATTAATCAACATACATTATAGATTTCTAATAAAGACGAAGATATTTTTTATATCTGAAAAACAAGGTGTGCAAGTTAAACAAATTGTATATAACTTCCAAAAATTCGATAGATGTAGTAGTCTATCATAAGTGGAATTGGTGAACGTTACATTGTGTAATGTGATCCCTTAAGCCAGCCGTACGATAGGTAGTAAGCCCTATAAATACGCCAAAAAATTCCATATCTACATTTCCATATAAAAAATAGTTTCGTCTCTATGAGAAATCTATAATACATCTTGACATTTACTTATTTTTTCTATTTATATCTACAATATATAAGAAATTAATTCATTTAAATAGTGTTTTGTCTTCATTTTATTACAAAGCTATTCATTTCAGCACATGCTCATCCTAGTGATAGAATAGGAGCCAGGGAACGATATAGTATCAAACCTGAAATATTTTCTATACACTATAGTAGGTAAGAAGCTTTGGATATTATGACATTTGAGTATGGGGAATTTTGGCAGATAATAGGTAATACACAAGTATAATATATCAGGTAAAATTGTTAAAAGTAGCCCAAATAAAATATATAAAATTCATATTTGTTACCATAACGTAATGACGTGATTATATTTATAGAACTTCAAAATCTGGCTATGATTAATGAGTATATAATATTAAAATGATTAATATGGATTTTCTATTTTTACTTTTAACTTACTCATTTTGTTTATAACTGTTTTATCTGTTATCTTCCAAAATCCCCCGAACTCAAATGTCGTAATATTCACACCTTCTTATCTACTATATTGTACATCTAGAGAAAATATTTCATATTTGATACTATAACGTAAGTCTGGCGGTCGCTGGATGAGTCTATGAGATGAGTGGTTCATTATATCACAAATTTGTCATGACACGGATTAGTCGTAGTATCGCTGAGGGCCGCTGCGTGGTAAGTAGTTGTCAGAAGCGGCGTGGTATACTCATTTTCATCTGCATTTTCCACACTGGCAAGCTAGCAGGCCTCCATACTGTTATGTACATACATTTTAAAAAAATTGTTACTATGGGACACATATGGACGGACGAAGGCAAGGAGAAATGTGGGATAATGGTAGCAAAATTGTGTGTTTATTATTCAATAAGAGTTTACGATCCAAGTTAGACTATGGCGTGACTGCCCAAGATCCTTCGAAGGTGCGTGAGGCTGTCAAACCTAACTACACCTGTCAACCACCATAAACTAAATTATTACTGGCGTAGGTTTCCACGTTCGTCAGTTAATAATTTATATAATACTGCTGCGAAATGCTGACATCAGGCCACATATTGAACTGACAGCAGAAAAAAGTGTCGAAAGTTGGTCAAAGCTAACCTACAATAACCTAAACCAAAGATAACCTAAACCATATTCATTATACAGTTGCGCAGCCGATAATGGCTGCTGCGCGGCTATTAGTGTCTGCTATCGTCTCCTGCCATGATGCGATAGCCTCGGGCCGGTAGTCGTCGCTGCGCGGCCATTGGCACCTGTGATCTCGCTCTCGCTCTTGCTGATTACTTGCTGCTGGACCTAGTGGGCGGCTTTATATAAAAGATTCTTAAATTAATGTTATTTTGATTTTCAACTTCTAAAACACACATTATATCTTCCCTTCTACTCCCGTCCCACATTCCCCTCCACCCTCTCCACTCGCTGTTAAAGTAAGTTGAAGTAAATTACTATATTCAGTGGAAAATTTGTAATTGGCATAATTTTAAAAACCATTATTTCATATGTGTTAAGATTGTTAATTTGCTGTTAATTTTCCCCAAAATAAAATAAATAAATAAATAAATAAATTAGACATTTTGAGACAGACAATCATTTCTTCTTTATGCATTCACTCTTTGCCTCGTATTTATTCCTTCAGGCTCTTCTTCATCCTCCTACGGCAACACATAAGCCCAGATGATGGACCCTGCAATGGGATCCGAAACATCGGCCAGAAAGATCATATAAACACGAGACACAAACCAGAAGATTCTGAGTAACAGTGAAAACCTGAGAACATTCTTACTACATATCTTTCTCGAAAACCCGTCAGTAATAAATTTGCAAAGAACTCATACACTTAAAGGGGATAAACATGTGCATTTCACGCCACCGTCGTAAAACAGTTTCCTGTTTAAGATGCAAATGGAGAAAGTATTCAATTACTAGGAAAATTTATGCGACATCTTCAATATGACAAGTCACTAAATTCATGTGTTCCGGCGGACTAGTGATGGGTCCGCTCTGTACTCACTACTACAATGTAGTACTACACTACATTGAAGTGCACACTTCGTACATTTTGATGTGTAGTGCACACTACAAACTACAAACACCAAAGTTATTGAAAGTATAAACTTCAAATAGTACACTTCATTTCAAAGTGAACACTACAAAGTACATACACTTTAAAGAAATTTTTGGGAAGTTGATGTAGGTAAACGAAGAAATCTCTGGAAACTGTAACAACCCCCCTCCCCTTTTTTTAGGTCGCCAAATATCGTCATTTATCGTAAATATTTTTGTCGTTGACCTTTTTTTTTTTTTGCTCGCCAATTTTATTTGGGAAAAATTTATTACTTCACTATTACTTCATTTCGTTACTTCACTTCATTAATATTACAATTACTTCACTTCATTTAAAAATTTACTTCACTATTACTTCATTTCATTACTTCACTTCATTATTATTACAATTACTTCACTTCATTTACTTCACTTCAATTACTTCACTTCACTTCATTTCGTAGTACTACAATTACTTCACTTCAAGTAGTTTTTACTACAATTGTAGTGTACACTTTGTAGTCTTCAAACTGGTGAACGTGTGTGTGTTGTAGTCTTCATTTTGAAATGTAGTTTTTCCCTTCGCTACGGCGGACCGAACGCAGCCAGCGCCATCTCTGTACGTTTCCCGGCCGCGCCGCTCAATTATTCAGTTACTTACCTGTGTTGCCGTGCGCGGAATATTTCATCCTCGTGCACGTGTGTAGTTTCTTCGCCAATTTTCACGTAGTATAAATTCAAGATTGCCCCCGCGTGCTCCCCGATATGGGGAAATATTTATTGCGCGGGCAACACCGATGGAGACAGCAGCGCCGCCCCGCGGCCTTATGTCATTAGACGTTTTGTATCGCCCGACATTTATGGCGGTAAAAGAGCGCCGTGGCTTGTTTAGAAAGGTGTACGAAATACATTAATGTCGTCATCAATTATTCCTTCTTACTCTTTCTAATGCGATGTAGCTAAAATACCTCGCTTTAATATGAGTAATGGGTAATAGATGAACTCACACACATTCATAGACATGAACTAAAGAAAATATTTTGGTACCTACATTGTCTGACTCTACTTACGTCTGTTTCCGACACGTTTGACCTATTTAAAAAAAATACAACGAGCTTGTAAATTTTGAAACAATTATAATAAGGTCAAACTAAATTCTCTTAAAAAGTATAATATCATAGGTGGTACAGTCGCGCTTTGTTACAAAAATACTTTTTACTTGAAGAGACTCTCATTGGAACGAAATTGTATTTTTTTTTTAAAAACAACGATTATTGCAAAAAAATGATTTTGTTGATATAATATCATGAATAAATAATTTAATTGCATCATAAATGTGACTTGAATATACGCGAAGGAGGACATACCTCCGCTGTGACCCAATCCCCTTATCTAAAAAAAGGGTTTACGTAGTTCACCTCTGTACAATTAGGTACCTATATTCTCTGTGATCCGTGTACCTATATACAGAAAACAGCTAGATTTCTGTCCTAATTGCGAGTTGAAAATTTTCTTAATATCAATGTATTATCAATAGTTATGGAAACAAGCGACTTCAAATTTTGTATTGTTTTCAATATTTCTGACGTTAAAATGATGTGAAAATATTTTTCAATATTTCAATATTTCTGATCTTCTATACAACTATGGACCACCATGAAAGTATTTTACATGGAATATAAAAAATTCACTCGCTTTTAATACGAGTCAAATATAATTTTGTATTTTGTAATTTAATATTGGTTCAAATTATTAAAGTGATGTTCTATTTCTCCCTCCTACCTGTTTGTGCTGCTATTAGTTTTAATGCGAGATCATTAAAACTTGTTTGTATTTAAAATAAGTGACTTGTTCATTTTAAGATTCTTAACGACTTCTCCAATACATATGGAGTATTTCATAAAAATGGACCCCATTTAAAATTCTTATATCTTTGCAACCACAAACTAATGAAAATCCTTACCGTTTGAAAGGGTGGACCATAAAGTTTCAAATAATTACCATTAGATGCCTTTGCACCGTACTGCAAATAATTACCATTACATGCACAAATAGCCCAAGCCTCGGTATTTAGGGAATGAGCGTATCTCGAATCGTATTGCTGCAGAACTAGCTTTTTGAGAACTTCTGCTTCTCTTCTCTTAGTATCATATCAGGTCCCCCAACGTTGACTGTCACTTGAGAGTACATCTCCCAATCTCTAGCGGCTCCAAACAGCTCTTCCACCGTCCTTATTCCTGTCCAATCTCGTATGTTACGGAGCCATGAGATCTGCTTCCTACGGACATCCCATTTTCCCTTAACCTTGTCCTTAATTATCAAATGCAAAAGGTCTCACTTTTCCCTTCAAAGCACGTGGCCCAATTATACCTTTTGGACTTTGATATCTGCCAAGAAATCTGAATTGCTGACCATATTTCTCCACGATATGCGCAGCATTCGTTCGTTCAGCAGTTTTCAAATTTTAAATGCTTCAAGTCGGTTCATGGCACTTTTTTTGAGGATCCATGATTCAACTTCGTACAACATTCTTTGCCGAAGTTTCAGGTTAAAGATATCGTCATTAAAATGCATTTTATTTTATTGAATGTTGCACTAGCTGCCTCTATCCTACATCTGATTTCTCTTCAACGTTCTCTTCCGGGATACTATCGCGATATTTAAATTTCTTCACTCTCCCTTTGGTTCTCCACCCACTTCACCTCACACATTGGTCCCGTTCAGTCTGGTAGTGGCCCCCGCGTAGTCCTGACGGCTAAAAACCATGAATTTGGTTTTGCTCAGTTTGACAGCTTAATGAAGATTTTTACAATTCAAATTTTCAACAAGGCTCGACTCCGATTGGATAGGTTGCATCCTGTATATTATATTATGTGAATATTCTCTATTTTACCGTACGGCAACACTAACTTAATGGTTATGGAAGCAAACCCACTGTAACAGCTCCAACCACCACACACTGCACACCGCACCCTAGGACCTGAGCGTCCTAAGCATCAACATGCCTAAGTGCTTTCTGATCAATTTAAAAGCTGCCCCTAGGAGCACTTTGACCAGATCCCGCGGCAGTTAAGTGCAAAAAAGATAAGTGGTCAACTGCTTAGGTTGCAAAGGATTTAGAAAGGACATTAACATATATATAATCTAGCTGTTCGTTTACGTTGCACGGGTTAAGGATTATGTTGAAAATAAATTTGTGGGGGAAAACAAAGGTTCGATTCGAACGGTATAGATTTGCATCGAAAATATATCAGGGGGAGGAAAAAGGGTAAAAGGGAAGAGATGAAATGTCACATGTGTTATCTGTCAGGTCCTAAACAATAAGTTTGCAAATTTTGAGTCCGATCGGTCGAACGGTACAGATTTGCATCGAAAATATATCAGGGGGAGGGTAAGGGGTAAAATAATAGGGGAAATTTTATTACCCGCTGGGTCCTAAAGCATAAGTATGCAAAATTTGAATCGAATCGCATAAACGTTGTAGATTTATATAGAGAACAGACAGACAGACATAGAGCTTTATAGGTATAGATAATATTAACCAAACACGGGTTTTAATCGGGGTGCACATACGCGATACTCATTCTAGAAGGATCATTCTAGAAGGTTTATTCTAGACTAGTTTTATTACCCAATTTCGACCGAGATTTGGTTTTTGTATATATTAATTTCATATTCCATTATATTTGATGCTTGCAAAAAAGAAAAAGCAGAACCAATCGTCGTAAATCATTTATTCAATGTGAGTCTCAACAAATTCAAATAAATTTTCTCCGCGTTTTCTTGATTTCAATCTGATTTTTTTTGTCGGAGAATATGGAACAAACAATATGGCGTCTTATTTTTTTGGTAGATAATTTAAAGACGTTTATATTTGAAAATAATCCCTTAGTGCCCCGGTAAAATTGGTGTGAAAACTGTATTAGAAAATTTGATATACAAACATTTTTGAACATTCTCAATTTTACCTTAAAAAGACGAAGATTTTTAAAGTTAAGTCCAAGAATGGGTGAAAGGAAATAAAAAGGTATTAAAAAAACTTATTTTAAGATCTACAATTTTTTGAGACGCGTTTTGTACCAGATGAATTTCAGACCCCCTTTTCACGATACCCAACTTTTGAGGTCGAATTTCGACAATAATGAGTTGAAAAGTAAAATGCACATAGTGCATAATGTTATATAGGCAACATTAAAACAACAAAACCAATTTGTGGCCTGATGTACTATAGTACATAGGTATAGGATAGGTCTGTGTAACAAACAAGGGTCTATATTATAATGCCTTCAATTCAAGTCCTATAAGTCATACCTATATATAATATAGCGGTGATTTCTTACATTGCAATTTAATTCCTTAATTTTAAATTTTATAACCATTTTTTACATCGTATGATAATTGTATAACTTTAATTTTTAAAAAAATAGTCCTGTTGTACATTCTAACATACTAGTGTAAAGAGCTTATTGTTTGTTAAGACTGTACATTCACTGCATATGCATTTTTCAGCATTTTTTTTTTTTGAAAATGTGGTTTTTTATTAGTCATTTATATCAGATGTATATCCTAGACCGCATTTTTTTAGGACGACAACTAACATGGAACTTTTGTTCTTAAATAAAAGTAATAATCTGAAAATTACAATAATTATGAAAATATAAACATTAATCGACAGGATTTAATTATTTTGAATAATGTTTTTATTTAAATTCTAGGATCTAATAATTAGAATTCAGTTCAACGTATGAGTATTTTAACATTTCAGTCGAAAGTCAAAATAATAACTATATGTAATTATGCGACCTAATTTTTAAATAATTTATAAACGGTGAGGTAAGAAAAATGGTTGTTTAATATTTTTTATACAAAAGATTCATTTCATTGGAGAAATATTTGCCATAGAACATGTTTTACCTAGTTTTATTAGTAATTTATGTTAAATAAATGTAAATAAACAATTAACAATAAAACAAAATAAACACTTTTTTTAATTCTACACACAAAGCAATCAAAATTCGGACAAAAAATACACGAGCATGTAAAAATGTATACGTACATCCTCTGTACATATACATTCTTAAATTTATTATCTTCTAATTTGGCTCAAACACAACAGCAACATTAATAATGTCCTCTGGCAATACATTTTCATAAACATAACCACGGAGAAAACTTAATATACATAAAACGTCAGTCGTAAAATGTCAGCCATTTCAGGGAAAATGGCTCATAAATGGCTGTAAACAACAAATTTATTGAGAATTTCTGCGAATTGCTGTGCGGGATATATCCATCCTACCCTCGATAAAAATATTTAATTCGTTGCCACAGAATCGTACATATTCAAACTGTATTATGGCGAATTGTGTTTCAATACTCGGCACTGTTTGGGAACTATCGTCTTCAGCCACTTTTTTCCAATTGCTGGATGAAGACGAGATCAAGGACCTTATTGGATGCTACAGGAAAAGGTGGAAGTGGACGTGAAGGAACTCAACCGGTCACAACTTTAGTCAGGATCCTCAGAATTTACTGCTGAAGTCCTCCGTTTAGGAAGATTACTTACCTTAGATATGTATTCAAGGACTTTACCTGGCTACCATAATATTTTCGGATCTATGTCGTTTCACCGCCAATAGCTAAATATTTTTTATATTCTCTGTTCCGCGCCTGTCACAAAGTTAATATTTTAAAATTATCTACTAGATAAAAGGAATTAACTATCACTGCATATTATTTACGTGCATTCTTATTATATAATATAATTTTATATGCATTCTTCATTCATTCTTTCTTCTTCAGCCTTATCCTCCCACTGCTGGATTACATACATATACATATATATGCCAGAGGCGTGCAGTGGGAACATCGCAGCATGACTTTTACGTAACCAATTATTTGGAAAAAAATCGGTATACAACATTTCTTAATATTTCTATCACAATTGTTATCATAAAAATCTGTAGCATAAATATTTGATTTCTATTTTTTTATTCCAAAATTTACGTTTACAGAAAAGACGTGCTTCAATGTTCCCATCGCACGAGCCTGATATTACATATATACAGGGTTATTTGTAAAACATTAATAACCTCGCAGGACTATATTCCTGCCTTGATTATTAGTCGAAAATGTTCAAGCTATCATGACCTAATTCAATAGTTATGAAAATATGCGACATCAAAGTTTGCATTTTGTTTTCAACATTTCTGACTTATTTTTTGTAAAACGTTGGACTATCATTACAGTAACTTATATCGACTATGAAAAATTCGTTTGTTTCAATACAAGTTAAATAAAATGATTAAAACCCTTAAAAAATTACAATTGGAATTCAAAGGTTTTTATTTTTTATTTGATTTGTATTAAAGGGAATGAATTTTTCATACTCGATATAAGTTACTGTAATGATAGTCCAACGTTTTACAAAAAATAAGTCGGAAATATTGAAAAAACATGCAAACTTTGATGTCGCATATCTCCTTAACTATTGATATTAGGTCATGATAGCTTGAACATTTTCGACTCATAATCAAGGCAGGAGTATATTTCCGCGAGGTTATTAATGTTTTACAAATAACCCTGTATATGCATACCCTTCCATCCTTCTCTGTTGATTGCTTCTTGTAGCCATTTCTGCCCCCCCTCTTATCCAATTGCTCACAATTGGTAGCATGCACTGGTCTTAAACCTCTTGTTTGAGACACAATAGAAGATCACTTTGGTAAATCAAATTAAGGCGTCCGAATACCGAATACGCCAGCATTGTTCTGGGACCAATTTCGTCGGATACCAGTAACACAATTCCGGAAAATGAGTTCCAAGCCTGTTTCCAGTAATAAGAACGCCATCCACAATATACAGATGCACAAGAGAAGTAAATTGAAGGAGACTAGTGCACGTACAATCCCATGCTATAGCTTAGTGGTCAGAGCACCGGCCCCGGAAAGGAGGTGACCTGGGTTCGAATCACAGCAGTAACCTAATATTTTTTCGTGAATTAGATTTTTCTGTATATCTTTCTAATTGATTAATTAATTCGGTTTTATAAATGAGAACGTTTACTCCCCATTCATTTGATGACTAAATGTGACACTTCTGAATATAACTGACATACATAAATATATTTTCATCCCCCGGGCTCTCGTGGCCCAGTGGGCACGATAGTCGTCTTCTTATACCGAGGGTTCTGAGTTCGATTACCGGCGAGGTCGTAATAAATCTTTGTAATTTACCCACGCTTTGGTGTTTGATGTGTTTCGCTTCAGTAACTGGTTAGAAGAAAAAACTTTATATTCCAATTAATAATTTTTAATTAATATTGACAAGAAGAAAAAAAAATCACGTCTTAAAATAAACAATAATAAAAAAATAAATAAAAATAATCATTCTCTTGATAAAATCCGACGTCTTTCTACTAAGTTTTTCAATAACTATGTTCCATCGTTGAAGATAAACTTTTTCAGGGATTATTTAATAAAATTTCCCCTATTATTAGTGGAATATAGGTAAGCTTAGGTAAGTTAAAAAAAAAATTCTTCTGTGTGCAGTTTTCTGGGATATTCTGCCGTGTGTATATGACCTCTCTGGCCGAGGTGTTCCACGGCCGTTCAGAATCTTGTGTGTAGTTTTCTGGGGAATTCTGCCGTGTATATTTGACCACTCTTGCCGACGTTTCGGATCCCATTGCAGGGTCCATCATCACACCAGCCCTGAGCATGGACCCTGCAATGGGATCCAAGACGTCGGCCAGTGGGTTCAAATATACCCGGCAGAATATCCCAGAAAACTAGACATAGAAGATCCTGAACGGCAGTGAAAACCTGAGAACATTATTTTTAATTTCGTAGTTTTGTTCTACGCGCTATTGTCGGCTCGTAATTTTCTGCGCGCAATTATGAGGTGTCACATTTTCAATGTGGACTTCAGGAATTAAATTATCACATCTTGCAGTCTTCGAAATGTTTATGGCTAATAAGCCGGATAGCACTTGGTGTCCTGTGTCTCCAACAATCCAACCCTTACAATTTCCAGTGAAGGTTCTCAAACTCGGCCGAGCTGGCGAAATGAGGCTGACTTTTCCTTCCTCTCCTCTTTTCTATAACTGTGTTCCATTGTTGAAGATAAACTTTTTCATGGATTGTTTCACAAAATTTCCGCTATTGTTAGTGGACTAGGTTAGGTTTAAAAGCTTTATAAAATTAATTTCATTATTTGTTGTAATCTACTTATATTCATAATTACACCAATATGTTTCAGAAAAACCTTTCCATCGTAAGGGTGTTTTATAAATGTCAAAATATGAAAATGAATGATGTTTTTTGTTTTTTGGTTATCTTAATTATTTAAAAAATTATTTTCAAATATTATTGCTGAAGTTCTTGAAAAAACAAAATTATTGGAAAAAATTTTAGATTTGGATAAGTAGTTATATTTAATTGATTACTAATAATATTTTGTTTACTTTTACATGCTTTACTGTCTAATGATTTAAAATTATTCTATTTCAGACCAAAATTTTTATGTATAAAATAGAAAGTCCATAATTTTTATCAAAAGCGTGATCATTTTCTAATAAATGATTTGCGAATTCAGAAAAACCATGATTATTCAGACATCTCAAATGCTCTTTAACATCGTAGACCTTCAAAGATAAAGATAATATATTTAACAATTGTACCTACAGCGTTTTATATTGGAAAAACGGGCAGAAATTTTTAATGTAAGAGTTTTGCTCGAGACGTTGGCCAGAGTGGTCACATATACTCGGCAGAATATCCCAGAAAACTACACACAGAAGATTCTGAACGGCCGTGAAAACCTTAGGACATTTATTCTGCTCGCTATTGTCGTCGCGTAATTTTCTGCGCGCAATTATGAGGTGTCACATTTTCAATGTGGACTTCTAGAATTAAATTATCACATCTTGCAGTCCTCGAAACGCTTATGGCTAATAAGCCAGATAGTACTTGTGCCCTGCCAGAGTTTCCCCAGCAGTCCAACCCTTACAATTTCCAGCGAAGGTTCTCAAACTCGAGCTGGTGAAATGAGGCTGACTTCTCCTTCCTCTCCCTCCATTAAGAGGCTCGGCTGGACGGGCATCAATCAGCGCGCATTATCGGTTTCCTGGAGGCTTTCCGCAAATCGTGGAATAAAGCGATCTTCCGAGCCTTAATTGCGGGCGATTTTACTGACGAGGGTGGCCGTGACGTCATAATCCATTTCTCGAAGAATGTTTTCCGTGAAAAGTCATTTTTAATCTTCGAAACCAGCGCAAAATAAGGTGAGCCTTCGTTTTACGCGAATTTGTTTCACGATTATTTCAGTATTTGCTGGAAATAACATGATTTTCAATTACAATTTATTTTTTTATAACATTTACCTTACAGACACAACTTTTATTCGTAAATATTATAAATAATTTAGAAAAATATAAACATATATAAACCAAAGCAAATATTAAACATATATAAATCAAGAATCTTTAATAAATTAGATAAAAAATTCTTTGAGATGATACAAGACAAAAAAACTCCATTGGCTTCAAAAAAGTACAAGCTAAAAGAATATATATTAAAGCTATGTACCTAATCTTACATTAATTTATAATTACATATCATGTATCACTTGTAAAAAAACACGCAACACTCGATAACGACCTACTATCTTCATTATAAAATAAAAATTATTGTCAAATATTGAAGGCAACCACGCCGTAAAACTGCTGTGCAGTTTGGCATATGTTTAATGTAATAAATATTTTTAAAAAATAAATTAATAAATATTAAAAAAAAAAAAATTCACATCAAATCCTGCTTCGGAATACCCTCTCAGAGACATGGAACAGATCAATATCCAGAGTAATATTGTTCAGCATATCATTAGCTCTTCCAACAGGCATAACCATTGGCAGGCTGGTGCTGTATATTGGAATGTGAAACAATCTATGCTGACGTTGTCTTCATTATCGGTAGATAATTATCGGGGACATACAAACCAATGCTCCACATAATTTCAGGATTATCGATCATACCGCGCAACAATCGATAAAAATGCGTAATCAGATACACATTCCTTCTAGTCTCTAAACTATTGTAGCCAAGCATACCCTGGAGGAACTCGGTTGAGTATAGCCAAGGATAATGCCCGTTCTCTCTCACGTAGAGATACCTTAAAAACTTTTTTGTACTTTCTCTACCATAAGTGAGTACTTAAGCTCATGTTGCCCCAAATCATCGAGCCACTCTCGAGGTCTTAGGATAAGGTCATTGGTAGTCTCTGATTTTAAGCAATCTATATATCAATGAACATGTGTTTTTCTGTGTGTGTGTGAGTTGCCGCGGACTAGTTTATTTACTATGATCCCACCGGCGCAGACGGTTTTGACTCACGCGGGAGTCAAAAATTTAACACGGACATATTTTGTGTTCACACGGACATAAGAGTTCACAGCCAGCCGGCAGAAGAAAACGAACAGACTAATCTACTAATCACTAATAGCACAAGCATTTAGCTTGAATCTTGAAGCTTGAAAACAGTAAGAATATTGATGTGACACGCATTCCGTGTTCGCATCTCTATTTAAAAGAAAAAAAATCGTAAGACCATCAAGAGAATCTGATGAAAGGTGATTAGTGATAACATATCTAAAGAATCTTTCGTG
Source organism: Agrypnia vestita (assembly GCA_016648135.1). Classification (NCBI taxonomy): domain Eukaryota; kingdom Metazoa; phylum Arthropoda; class Insecta; order Trichoptera; family Phryganeidae; genus Agrypnia; species Agrypnia vestita. The sequence goes on from JADDOH010003872.1 coordinate 26,937, forward strand.
GTCAAACTTCCCAAAAGAAAATCCAGAGTTAGGAGTACTGTCGAGGAATATTGCTCCGACAACTTTATTCTTCATATATGTAGATATCTTTATCATATCGACCAAACATGTCTATTCCTTTATCTGTTCGTTATTTTCCCTGTATCATCCTCATTCTTGGCTCTACAACCTCTGGTGGGTCTTGGCCTCCTCAAGTGACTTCCTCCACTTGTCTCGGTTTACTGCCAGCTCTCTCCAGTTCAGAAACTCCAAGACAGATATGTCTTTGAAGACTTTGTCGCTCCATCTTAATTTTGGCCTTCCTAAGCTCTTTCTCCCTATCGGCTTTGAGTTCAGCAGGGACTTTGGTGTTTGATAATCGGTGATTCTCTCCACATGACCCAGCCACCGGAGTCGTCTCAGTTTTATAAATTTTGTGACGTCATTGTTGTAACGTCTGCACCAATGTCTATTTTCTAGAACTGGTCTGAAGATATACCTCAAAATTTTCCTTTCCAAAACGTCCAATGCTCTCTCATTCCTCTTAAATTAGTACCCACGTCTCAGCTGCGTACGTAAGTACTGGCTTAATAAGCGTTTTTTACACTAATATCTTGGTTTTCCTATGTATTCATTCTTTTCATAGCCCCCCCTTCTTTTGCATTGTTAAGTTTTCTTTTATTTATCATGTTTCGAAGCCAAACGTGAGGAGTAAAGAAAGAAAACTGATTTTTGATCAAATGTTTTTAAAAGATATTTTCAAAAGCATTTACCGGTTGAAAAACTGCCTCTTTTACCAAATAATTCATATTCTATTTTCATTATTGCAAAGTAGCGATTTTGTTTCTATAGCCATTCCATGAGCACTTCAATTATGCAAGTAGAACTCCTTTTATCAATATAATTATAAACATTATTTTTTATTACAAATAATCAAAATGTTTCATGATTGATGATCCATTCTTCTTCAGGTACAGGAACAGTAGTGATTGAAAAATGCGCGCGCTTCATGCGACCCAAGTTTTCACACCATGAAGTCAGCCTACAAAGAGAGTAGGGTGTGTATATTTTACATATTGACTAAATACGCAGGAGCAGGGTAAAATGCGCGTACTTACTCCGTCCTGCCATGTTTCAGAATATTCCTGGCGTATCCTAGTGTAATGCAAGTAATTCGGATGAATTTCATTACACAATAAAGTATATTGCTCTCAAAATTCCGTAAAAATCAATTGTAGATTTTCTCATTAGCGACATCTGTGGGGATTTAGGGGAATGAAAATGGCTTTGTACAGGCCGCATGGAAAGGCGGTTACAACTCATACGTGAAAGCTTTCCACGCAATTTGAACATATATACAACTTCCAAAAAAATGAATAAGCATGCTATATTCTATCATGGGTGGAAATGGCGAATGTTACATTGTGTAAAGTGACCACTTAAGCCAACCATAAGATAGGTCATAAGTCCTATGTACACCCAAATGACTTCTATACCTACTTTCCCATAAGAAATACAGTTTTGTCTCTGTGAGATATCTATAGTATACGTTAACTGCCATGTTTCAACGCGAGATACACAACACACACTGTTTTTTCATGTATACCCAAGAAATATAACTTCTAACGCGAACTTTAGAAAGAAAATTCTAATATTGCCGGGTTATATTACGCAACCATTGTCGTCGCATGAAGTCCACAACTTAAACTATGTAAAGTGCACCTATTGCAACGTGCATCTCGGCCACAAATCTTGAGCACGTGCCTGAGATGCATCAAGAATCGTATGAATTTTGCAGACTATCACCCAAGTCAGATATAGATCTGAGACCGTTCCCCGTCGCAAGATGGCGGCTGGTTGCATTCAGCGCACGTGACAATTGGGGCGGAATACAAACTGCATTACAATCTTAATCTTGCATCGAACGGGAACAATGATTTAGCTTCTTGATAGAATTTAGCTTAAGGAACAATCTTAATCAACGTTGCCTCGATTACAGATAAACGGCCCCATTCTGAAAATAACAATGTCTGGATCTTTAAGATCTTTATCCCAACACTTAATAGACGATAATAAAAATTAAAAATAAACGAGACATAGCTTTACGTCGGTGTTTGTTTCTGTAAGTTTCTACATGAGATAGACATAGAGGGAGGGAGAAAGATGTAAATTGTTATCTGTCAAATGTCATGATGGGAAGATTTGAATACGCGGTAACGCGGTCATGACAAGTTTAGCCATGATATTTCATCTGGACGCTGTGGATGAAGAAATTAATACGTTTGTAAGAAACAATTTTTCTTATATCATCTTTTAATACAGTGTATTTGAGCCGTAGAATTACAAAATCCGCTCTGGACATTTTTAATTTTTATTATCGTCTATTAAGTGTTGGGATAAAGATCTTAAAGATCCAGACATTGTTATTTTCAGAATACGGATGAATATGTATTCAGAATATTTTGAGTATGTCCAAATTTTTCAGAACAGAACTGGATTATTTGTCACAGGGACATCAATAATATAATAATATATATTAATTGATTATTGACATCCCTATGACAAACAATCCAATTCTGTTCTGAAAAATTTGGACGTACTCAAAATATTCTGAATGAAAATACTGGTAAAAATAGGAATTTAATAAATTGAAAATAATATTTCTGTCGTATACTAGTGTAATGATAGAAATTCGGATGAATTCCATTAGACAAGATAAAGATTATAGCTAAAAAACTCCAAAATTAATATAGATGTCTCGTTTAGCGACATCTTTGGTTATTCAAGGGGAAGGAAAAAGCTTTGGTGCTAGCCGCTAGGGGATCGTTAGAACTCACATGTGAAACGTGGCGCAAAAATTTAATATATATACAACGTCCAAAAAATTAATATCAATGGTGGAAATGGCGAACGTTACATATGTGTAAAGTGATCACCTAAGCCAACCGTACGATAGGTCGTAAGTTCTATGGCCACCCAAAAAAGACTCCTATACCTACCCTCCCTTGAAAAAATACAGTTTCGTCTGTGTGAGACATCTATAATATACATTAATTGAATATGTATTCATTTTATCGACCATTTACATAGGTATATAAAATAATTTAATAACTCCAAAATTTCAATCGAAAATAGAAAGTGCTCGAATGCTTATTAATGCTACATTTATAAAAAAATGTCCTGAAAGAACAAAATTCTCCTACAGTTGCCGGCAAACTTCTTGAAATTTTTTGGCGTAGTGGAGGAATGCGCAGAAGATAAAATTTGGGTCTCTTTGGTGGAATTGTAGGGGACGATGGGGTGATTGCGGACGCGGGGTAAATACGGACTAGCAGATGTCTACTCGATCCCTTAATTCCGCGCCCGGCCGCCACGATCACGTGTTACTTTCCGCCATCTTTAGTGCCGAGTAACCATTCACGAAAGAAAGCTGCGCAAAATTTTCAAGATAAATAAAATCAAACAATTCTTTGAGTTTTGATCTGATTTTTAGTGTTTACTATTTTGAGTGCTGTGTCTATGAAGTAAGTGATATAATATGAAGTAAGTGATAAATAAATCAAAAGTGATGTTTTCTATTGATTACCTCGTTAATGGAGAATAAATTACACAATAACTTTCGATGATAAATTTTGTTAACCAACAAATAATTAGATTAACCAACAAATAGTAAGATTGACAAATAACAATTTGAAAGTGAAACTATTGCAATGGGAAAAAAATAACAAAGTGTGGATCAGTGAACATTGCATTGTATAAAATGATCAATTAAGCCATACATAAATTTATCAATATCAATTTTCCATATTATTAGCTTCATCTCTGCGAGACTTCTATAATTATCTTGATGAATAGATTCTATTATGAATAAAGCTTAAAAAACATACAGTTTTTACTACGTGCTATACGTACTAATCCCGGGATTTATAAAAAATATAAATTATTTACCTTGTCATGAGGAAACGACTTGAATCAAGGCTTTTATCAATTCACAAACGAAATTCTCCTTACGAATGAAACTTGGCCTCGACATTTCCATAGAAATATTCTCGAAACCTCAAACATAATACTCCTACCGCAAAATTGTATTGCTTTTTTGATAATTGATTGAAAACGATTGAAATTTATTTTCATTGCTCGATTGGCAGACGGAACAGCTCCGGGCGTCAAGTCGTAAGGCGGAATTTTCTAAGAAATGTTCGATTTATGAAAAATTATTTTACATTTACATCTCTAATAATTCTGTAAAATGTATATTTTATTCGTGGGAGAAATATTTTTACCAGTCGTTATCAAGTGGCTCATGATTTAAACATATAATATTTTTGGTTTCGTCACCTGTGATTGGAAAATAATAGAACTTTCTGAAACTTTCTCCATCCAGAACCTCCTAGAGCTTCTAGACTCACCGATAAACTGCGCCACTCAGTTTGGAACCATATATATATATATACGGAATATTCACCTTCTAGAACTTTCTAGACCTTTATCGAACGTTCTGGAACCTTCTTGACTCACTGACACACTCCGCCACTTAGTTTGAAACCTTATAAAACTTTCGGGAATCTTCTAGAACGTTCTCCTTTCAGAACATTCAAGAATTTTATGAAACCTAGAGTCACCGACATACTTCCGCCATTTACTTGGAACCATATAGAACTTTTGAGAATCTTCTGGAACGTTCTCCTTCCAGAACTTTCTAGGGCAGGTTTTTCCGGAACCTTCTAGACTCACAGACACAATCGGCGGGCCTATTCTAAAACAATCTGTTAGAAAGCACATTTTTATCACCCACTCCCATCCGGTGGTAGAGGCCTTTTTGACGCAGCCTTGACAATGGCACGTGATACCGTGCCGAAACGTCGGCCTATGTCTTCTCAGGGAGACCATTTACGGGAAACGCAAAATACTCCAGAAACTACATTTGTACCATATAATAGTACTCGCGGAAACCTCAAACTGAACATATATATATATATATATATATATATGTGTTCAGTTTGAGGTTTCCGCGAGCACATATATCCTCCGCGGGGAAACGGCGTGATGGTAAGTTAGTTAGTTTTTCTTGAAGTAACTCAAATATAAAAGAATGTGTATATTATATTTTAGACATTAAATTATAAAATTATAATATATTTAAGAAAATGTTTTATTAGATATATTAAAATAATATTTTAAAACATCTTGATTTTTTAACATATTTTCAATACGATTTATTTATTTTTAACTTCTGTCTAGTGCAAGGTTCTTTCAAACTGCAGAAGGTATCTTTAAAATTATTATAATATTGATTTAAAATGTAAAAAATATATTTATACTTCATACTCTAATTAGTTACACCAGGATTAGGGTTAATATCGACCTGTTAAAGATCTGCAAGTAAAAAAAAAATTAACAGACGTGCGCGCACATTTCTCCTCGATACTGCCTCTGCAAGGCTTCATCTAAACGCGCAGAGATCTGAGCGAATCAGCTTCCCCTGAAAGAGATGGCAATCTGGACCGCGGCGGCAGAGCTCCTCCAGACAATGGCGCTCCTGAATTGCTCGTCGTCACGATTACGGCCAGCTCGAGTGCCGGGACCATTGAAGCCAGAATTGAAAATTAGCTCCAAAAAGCCAGCTGTATTTTACAGCAGAAGGTTTAAAATGATTTAACTGTTTTCTCGGTTTAGAAAGCCAGCGAGTTAAAACCTTCTTAAAACGTCTTAGAGTTAACGTGCTAAATGATGGGTTTGATGCGGTCTGTGAGATTGGATTGATAAAGCGTACAAGGCGTCACTTTAAAAAATGTGTCATAGAAAATGTTACGTATTGCAAGAGGCGGGCTCACTTAAGGGGGGGTAAGGTTAATTCGTACAAAAAAAGGCATGTTTTTGTGAATTTTTTGTGACGACACAGTTAAAACTTCTTTATTAAAACCAATGGTACATTAAAGTATGACATTTGAAGAATATTGTGTAAATTTTCAAGACGAAATATTAAAAAATACGGCAATGGCAGCAATTATTCGGACGTGTCTCGGAAAAAAGTAGAATTGCGGTGTCCATCATAACTTGGTGCTAGATCATCTGAAATCAAAAAAATCAAAGTTCATTCGTTAGATAATAGGTTTTCCCAGATAACGCTGGGAGGGTTTTTTGAAATTTCAATTTTTTAATTTTTTGGAACACTTTGAAGGGAAAAAGCGATTTTTTGCGAAAAATATCGACTAATTTGTTATTAAAAAATAAAAATTAATAACAAATTTGAAAAAAGTCTCCAGCGTTACCTTGTAAACTATGTACAGAAATAGTGTTCATAATTTCAAAAGGATCGGTGCAGTAGTTTTGATGTTATGATGGACACCGACTTTGAAAACGTGAGATGTGGGGAACACGCTTTAAAGTTTTGCACACTGTAAAATTCAAAATAAAACTCAACACTTATTTTATACTTACACATAATCGTCGATGCCGTGTTCACACAGCAAAGAGCTTTCATCATCAGCATCTTTTTGTCCATGTCTAAGCAAAACTCTTCCAATACAAATACCACGTCCAGTAGTCCTCAGGTGAACGCGTCTCTTAGCCGCCCGAGCAGGTATAGAAAATCAGTCTGGTATCACTCAAATGTTCATAATTTCGTCAATTTTGCTCCGATTGACTTGAAATTTTGACACAAAATTCTTGCGATGTTATACATTCATTTAAAAAATTAAAATTAAAATGCAAAAAAAAAAGTTAAAACCTTACCCCCCCCTTAAACCAACAGCCAGATGGTATGGTAAGGAAACACATATATTAAAATTTATATAAAATAACTTTGTAAACACCACTTACTTATTGAAAAAATTCAACATGTTTCAAAGCCAATGGCCATTAAAACCATTGGCTTAGAAACATGTTGAATTTTTTCAATAAATAAGTGGTATTTAGAAAGTTAATTTATGTAATTATAATTATGTCACCACAAAATAAATTTGCTATATTTGAAGAAGAACATATATTAAAATACCAAAAAAACATTCCAAATGTGAGGATGCAGGAGTCGAAAAAATCTTACCAAAAACAATCAATATATACATACTTTTAAATTTTATTACAATATCTTCTTATTAACGGCCCCACAATATTATAAAAAAAATTATATATCATTTAGGTTAATCGCACTACAGACGTCATCCTCACCAGAGAAGATCGAAAGGAACATTCATTTCCAACACATGAAAAATGGATTCACCTCTGTGTAACGTGTATATATGCGTAACATATGTGTAACGAAGGCTCAAATGATATAAACGATTTATCATCGTTTCGCGTTTCGTACATGATACGAAAAATCAAATAAAATATGTATTCTATGGCTAAAAGTGAATTCATTATTTATTTTACAGACCGCCATTAATATTAAACTACAAGTTATTGATTTTTCTCTCTCTCATTATTTTCTCTAGAGTTTAATCTAAACAATGTAACCTTCTTTCAATAATTACCCCTTTTTATGATACCCGGGTGAAGTGGAATTACGGGAATCACTCGGAAAATTAGAAAATATTCAAAGAGATATAAAAAATTAAAAATAACAAGGATCATGAAATTAATCTAGATTCTATTTAAAAATAAAAGTAAAAATAGAATCATGTAAAATATGCCAAAATCTGCCTTATACTGATAAATTTTGGAATAAGTTCGTTGGTATAGATATTCCCTTGTGCCAATCTTTCACAATTATGTACTCTGCATATATATAGAAGAGTAATGGCGACAAATGCATCCTTGAAATGCATCATTGAAATGCATCCTTGACTCCAGTCGACATTTCCCATCCTCCTTGACCCCGCCTGATACTTTTCCCAATTTTTTTTTTTAAATTAAATTATTTGGTAAATGTACATACTTAAGAGCGGCTATATTCAATATAATATACCTAGTAAATACACATTTATATTACCGCTTACCCAATTTTAAAAGAGAATTTAATTCTCGTGTTTTTTTAAACAGGAGGGCGTTATCATATGTGTATATTTCTATTGTTAATGTAATCATTAGTGTAAGACATTAAATTAAGTAAGTAAGATATAAACATACAAGAAGACAAAAATGTAAGACTTTAGATTAAGTAAATAAGATATAGACAAGGAAACGTTAAATTAAGTTATAAAAATTAAAAATTAAGAAGGTATTGTAATTACATTTAAAAGTATTTATATTTTGATTGTTTTTGATTACATTTTTTCATTGCGTTATTGTGATAAATTGAGTTTTGAAATTTCTATAATTTTTTTCGTCTTCATTTCATTGCAAAGAGCATAAAAGAATGATACTCCTCGATGGTGTTGGGCTGTGCTAGTATTACATTTAGGTATCAAAATATATATAGATGTCCGTAAACTTGTCTCAGAAGAAACACAAGAAGAGTATATTGGGTGATACAATACTCTCTGCTTTCGCACACGGGAATACTGCGTAATTGTGTATACATTTAATATTATGAATAGTGAAGAAAGTTACGACAATATTTTCCAAGTTCTTAGAACCTTCGGCCTCCGTTCGCGGCAAACGGCTCCCTGGAAACATAAACTCTTCCACTTATTCTTAACAAAACTTGGTTATTACTCCATAAGGCGACCCTTGGGAGTGACTGCGAGCCTTTTTAACATCAGGTACTCATCTGACAACTCCTCGCTCAGCCCTTATTTTATTCCATTTGGGAGTTTTCCCACTGTGGACAAAGGCTTTCAATTATTATCCAATAAGGGGAAGCTTATAAGGCATCTTACGGGTTTTTTGTTCCTATGGCAACTGGCAATCTTTACCGGGATGCCGTACAACCTACACACTCTATTAAGTCCGTCAGCTCAGTAAAAAAATGTCGAACATTTATCGGTGAGAGGTTTTTACGGCGTTGTTTGATTTCTAACCTTAACGAAACGAGGTACAATAAATATTTGCAGTTCATAAATGAAGAATGGAACTCTAATATAATCCAAGTACCTAAATTCGCGTTTTAAGATTGTAGAGGATTGAAATTATTATGGAGGTTACCACTTTTAATATATCAGGAAAATGTGAGAATATTGCAAAAAGAGGGTCCCACCTCCAGCTAAAATACGCACATTTTGATTTATTTTTACGAGTCGTTTTTGAATTAATAGTAGTTGTTGCATTCAGCTTATTAACTAAAAAAACTAAACCTTAAAAGATATAACTAGTATTTCTTCTTTTAAGGTCCATGTCCACAGAACGAGACACGATGAGATAAGTCTAAGAACTCAGAGATCAGCGTGTGACTTTTTTTTGAGAGAGCATAAATTTTACAGATGAGAGAATCTGATTTAAAAAAATATAATTTTAATGTAACTAATAAATTATACACTGTATAATTAAACAAAATATTTTGTTTTCACGTAAGCATCGACGTAAACCTCCATGTAGGCCGCGATGTATCACGGCGAGGTATCTTTCGGCCTGTGCGTGCGTATCTACTAGCGTGCGTTTGTTTTACTTGGAGGTGACATCGAGGTAGCGAGCTAAACCGCGACCGCGAGGTATCGCAGTGAAGCATCTTCGGCATGTTCCTACCCTTAGAAATGCCCACCTGGCAGTGAATGAGCGGGACCATGTAGACGGCCTTCGCTCACAAACAACCCCGGGTTGATACGGGCCGTTACGTGTGGGGTAGGGGGTTGGTGGCCTTAGGCCCGGTTGCGCCATCTAAAGTAAAGGTAAAAAAAGTTACTCGAGTAACTTTTTTTACTAAAACGGGTTGCGCCATTTATGGTAAAAATATTTAAACTCGCCAAAGTACGTACATGAGTAACTTTTTTTTACTCTCCAATATAGATGGGTAAAGGTAAAAACGTTGGTAAAAAAAATGGCCGTCCTCTCACAGCTGATTTGAAAATGTGACATTTATAGGTACTTGTCATTTGAATTTTGTCGCTGTCGTTTTCGTATTGAAATTTGTAAACATTAAAATGAATCTTTTAATTTCGTGTTATTTTAGCGATGGATTGACGTTTGTTTGGTTTCTTTCATAGAATAAAGTGGTTTGTTTGAACTGGTTTTGAACCGCAAAAGTACGTATTGCCAGTGGTGAAAAACTGAAATAAATCAAATTCCATAGACAAATGCGGTATTTGAGGTTTATTCCGCTTGGCACCCTATTAGCCTTATTATTGGTTTGACAGTTGTTAACTCCTGTGTGTCGGTGATGTAACGTAGGTCTACCTGTCATACAAAATATGAAATATCTACCTTATTTACGAAAACTAAAACGTCACATTTTTTGTAATCATCGAATAGACATTTTCACACCAAAATTACTAAATTAAACTGTTAGGAATGTAGGGATTTAATTAAAAAATATTTATTCATTACTCTCGTATTTTCGGCCAGTGTGCAAGAGAGAGCAGAATATTGTACATCGCAGTTAAATCGAGCAAGAAAGAGCACGATAATACCATACATTTCATGTAGGACAGAGATGGCGGTTGCTTGGGTTTCGGCGAAAGCAAAACAATATAGAAAGAGTACGGTAGAGTCGGGTAACATGTGTTAGACAAAGACGGAGTGCAGGCAACTGAAGCGAGCTGGTGACCGCTTCGTTGTATTCAGTTGCCAATGAAACATCGGCGGAAGCGCACGCAAATTCGATTTGTCATACTTTTATAATAATTTACTAAAATAATGCAAATATGTATGTTTACCTTACATAATTATATAAAGGGACCTTTAAAAAGTCTTATCTGTATCGTTTTACGTATATTTTATCACATATTAAAAACTATGCCGATTTTTAATCAGGCACCGTCCCCAAAGTTTTTTTTTAGCACAGTCTTTTAAGAGTTAAAAAGACGTTTGTGCAACCCGAAATCGAGTTTACTCTGAGCTGAGGGTAAAAAAAGTTACTCGGGTCAATGTTACTCGAACCAAATTTTCTTCTGCTGGCGCAACCGAGCCTTAATGTAATGCAAATAAACGGAAATGACTTCGGTGCCGCCGCGCCCTCTCCCCTAACACCTCTCCCAACACCTCGGCCGTTAGAATTCCCAAATAAAAAACTTGTTCCAACTTGTAATACGCCATTATCCATCGTTGGCGTTATTGTTATTCTCATTTTAGTGCTGCGCTGTACGGAGAAACGGATTTTTAAATTCATCCGGTTTCATCTGGGGGCTTATCTTTTATCGGCTGGATCTTGCGTCATTATATGTTTAAAAAGGTTTCCAGGGATTAGAAGTAATGGCAGAGCAGCGAGACTTGTATATAACTAACATTTTCGCGAGGTTTTTTTTTATTTTGACATGTAATAATAAAATTCGATCAAGGATCGATGCTTTATATTTGATGTCGGACTTGCGTGTTGCACACACGTACAAAAATCTCTTTATTAAAAGGACTCAAAATCAAGGATAAATTCTTAACATATTCACGTTCTAAATCAGTTTCTTTTATATATGCAACTTTCTGAATTTTGTTAATGTGTTGAAGTTCTTACGGTGGAATTCGTCACTAAGGCCCGGTTGTTTCAAGTTCGATCAAAGTAAGCGGTCGATCAAAGCATAGATTTTTATGAAAACGGAGCGTCTGATTGGTGGAGAATGTAAAAATCTATGCTTTAAAAGAACGCTTACTTTAATCCAACTTGAAACAACCGGCCCTTATACGGGTCATAAGCCCCGTACACGTTTCCCACATAAATAGCTTCGTCTCTCTGAGACTTATATAATTTATCTTATTTAGCAATTATTCCTCTAGATGTAGAAAAACATCCAGTAATTGTGTCATCAGAACATTAATTTAAAATTAATTTTAAAATATTGTTAAAAAATTGGTCTATAAAAGGAATTAATAAATTAAAAATAATAATTTTCAGGCGTACTGTAGTGTATATGTTAAATAATTCGGAATAATATTATATATACACCAATATCAAAATTACTATTGCTTGAATAAAAATATAGATGTATTTATTAATTTTAATTAATTATACAACTTTGTTAATACAGATACTAGTTGGTGGTTAATACCACCTAACTAGTAACTCTACGTCTACCGGTTTCGTTACCACTGTATCTAAATCGGGACGGACGCAAATTAACTGTTAGTTTTAACTTGAAGTTAAGTGGTTAATACAAAGTTGTTTAATTAATTAAAATTAATAATTATGTCCAACCGCAAAGTAAACCCTATACACATCAAAAATATATAGAGGTGTTATCCAGCTGCGAAATCTATGTAAATTATATCACGAGAAGGACTATAAATGTCTATCATATTCCAATCGAATATATTGAAAGAAACTGATTTAGATCATATAAACAACATTTAAAAATTTGATAATATGTGGATGTTCTTACGGCGAAATTAGTGAACGTTGCATTGTATAAAATGATCACTTAATCCAGCTTATACAGGTCATGAGCCCTGGGCCACCTTAAAAAGACTTTCATACACGTTTCCCATATAAATAGCTTCGTCTCTGTGAAACTTATTTAATTTACCTCAATATACAGGGTGTAACAGAGCTAGTCCATAATACTTTTCAGGTGGATTCCTGCCTTGATTATGAGTCGAAAATGTTCAAGCAACCATCACTTAATTTCAATAGTAATGGAGTTATGTAATATCAAAATTTGCTTGACTCATTTTTTACAAAACGTTGAACTTTCATTACAGTAATTTATTTCGATTACGAAAAAGTCATTCTTTTCAATACAAGTCAAATTAATTAATAAAAACCCTTCAGAAATTTTATTTGGAATTTTTTCAGTTGGAATTGGAAGGCTTTTATTATTTTATTTGACTTGTATTAAATGGAGTAAATTTTTAATATTAAATAAGACATAATTTAATAATAAATAAGACAGAAATATTGAAAATAATATGCAAACTTTGATGTCGCATATCTCCATAATGACATTAGGTCGCGCTTGCTTGAATATTTTCGACTCATTACTAAAGCAGGAATCTACCTGTAAAGTATTGTGGACTAGCTCTGTTACACCCTTTATATAAAAACAAAGTTTAGTTACAAATCTCTGAAAACTAAATCTCGTTATAAGTAAAGAATAGAGTAGAATAAAGTTTGATTGATTGCCCCCAGATTATTAGTCTGATCGACTTATATTCTCCATCGAGGTCATCAAGACACAGTGCATTGTTCTATTATAGTGGAAGTGTCAGAACTAATGCATTAGCAAACTCTGTAATTCCCAGATTACACTCATTAGGGAATGAGCATGCAGAGGCGGCTGACATTTTTGCTGATAGTATAACTGTGTATAGGACAAAGCTGATACAATTGTTTACATCCCAACGAAATGGAAACGGACAATAAATCTTTCTATTTTACCTTTAACTATTATTATGTTTACCTTTAACTTTATTATTATTATTTTAACTGTATTATGTTATTTTTTAAAAAAAAATTATTCTGTATATTGTAAAAGCCCATAAGGGCGTTAAATAAATAAATCAATTAATATTGTCATCCCCTGTTTCCATTTCGGGTGGGCTGAATAGTTAAATTATTAGGAATTCCTTTCAATATCTCGCCGAGAGAAATCATTTTCCTTAAGTTCTTCTCGCATTCTCCTAAGTAATACCGTTGACACAGATTCTTCTCAGACTCCTCCGAATAAATGATTTATTGGGATTTAATCAAATTTGGAGAAATTCCCGTCTCTCGAATTTGTTTTCTGAGATAAAATGAAAAATGCGTAACAAGTTCGTGGAATTTAAGCGTCAAAAATATCATCACTTCTGATTACGGATTAAACTGAAAGAAAGAGAAAAAAGGGAGGGGAAAGTAACTAATTCTTGGAAGATAAATTCTACCCCTGAAAATCGATTTAGGTACATAAAGTTCTTCTAAGAGCGATTTGAATATGACGTAAACCATAACATTTGAGAGTTAGACCTAGTTGAAGTGTTCAAAAAAGTTTTTCCTAGATATTTATTGATTTATTTCGTGTAAATTTATACATACATAAATTTTGGTAGTTGCTTCACTAGACAAGGTCTGTTCTGAAGCAACTACCTGTACAGTTTTTTTATTAAGTTATTAGAAAGACTAAATATTAGAAATAAAATTTAATTATTGCACGTAAGAAATGTTGGGCGAATGAATGAGGAAAGAATGATAAGAAAGATGTATAATGCAAGTGTTGACGGCACCAGAAAGAGAGGGCAATCACGGAAGACGTGGCGTGATCAGATTAACCAGAACACAAGAAAGACTAGATATTAGAAATATAACTTTAAACATTGTATATAAGGAATAAAAGGCTCCGCACATCGAATATTAGTAAAAAAGTTAGAAAACCGATACATACTTACATTCGAAACTCGAAACATTTTCTTAATTAAGCACATAATATAAAAATATTATAAAAAATACATAGAGAAAAAATATATATACCACGCTCATACGATGTAATAAGATAAAATGTTATACCAGGCTGATGCGGTAATAGAATAAAATATTATACCAAGCTGATATGGTATACTGGGGTAAAATACACCTTCCCGTAAAAGAGGAGATCTGGGTTCGAGTCACAGTGAAATCATTTTTACTAACATTGTTTACAACACACATTGGTTAATATTTTTCATTAACAAATCATTTTTAAAATTTCAAAATGGCGGAGTTATATGCTGTCCCACAAAAGTATTTCTCTGAAACGCGCAGCGCTCTAAAAGATTTTAGTGTCACCAAGATTTGACTGAAATAAAAAAGCTTATTATTTTCTTATCATGATGAAGGTAGATAATGTTTTATTTATGATGTAGCATATCAAAAAAAATATATAATTTCAAAGCGGTTTTAAAATAATTTTGATTGTTTTCCTAAAAAAATCGAAGTTAAAAAATTATAATTACCAAATGGTGCATCTTATCAAGAAATCTTATATATTGTTATTATTAAGATGTGTAAAAATTTTGAATAAAATCGGTCTTTTAATTTTTGAGATATCATTTCCAGGAGTCCGAAAGGGGGAGTTACGAGAAAAACCCAAAAGAAAGATCTATTTTAATTGAAAATTCATACACCACACTAGCTTCTAATTGGTATAACTCAATTTTTGAAATTTTTAAAACTTCAAGTTAAAAGTTATTTTGGCTTAAGATGTTTAATTTACCTCGTAATATGAATGATTGTGTGTTTTATGTATGTATGCAAATGAAATTAAAGCCATGTATTCACTAGAAGACAAATAGCGAAGCATTCCGCGCGGCATGTCGTATCAACATCTACGCTCATGTTTCGGGGATAATGACGCGGTCATTGGCATGTACACACCGGGACTCACATATCACTTGTCGCGAAAATGTCGCCCGTGAGGGTTATGATGATTAGTGCATCTATTTATTCTAGCGAGTTTACCGAAACGTAAGAGGAGAAAAAGGTGGTGGGTGCGAAATTATTTACTGCAGAGAGAAAGAAGAATGGATATTCTATGCGATCTTCGAATGTCTGACGGATCTTTTGTCAACTTCACTCGAATGACAACAACTGATTTTGAAAATTTATTACAAATAATCGGGCCTTCCATAGCCAAGCAAGACACAATATTACGGATCGCTGTTGGCCCTCACATCAGCCTTGCAATTACGGCTCGATTAGAGCTCGATCAGTTGGAAAACAATCACGTTTCCCCACACTAATGTCATGTTGAGTGGTATACAGTTACAGCGCATGCGCATTCACTTGTAAACATACCACGTGGCACTGACGCGCGGCGCGATGTCGCGGTGAGCTCGTTCGGGAACCGTGCGCATGGCAACGTTGCCGCTGCACGTAGAAATGCCGCGCTATGTAGTTCGCGACGTTGCAGCGTCACGTAGACTCTATGCCGTGCGTGCTCTTGAGGGACAATTTGTCCCCTAGTGAATACATTGCTTAAGGCTGCGTGTTTGTGGAGAGATCAATGCTCATCTGTCGAAGTATGAACTTCTTGGCACATTTTATGTGTGGTGCGTAAATGTGTGTGACAACAGATAGATGTGAATGAATGGTGAGACGGTTATTACATAGAATAATTTGGAATGTTCCAAATGCTTCTCGTTACCTCTAGAATAAACCTTTCGAGGGAATTTTTGCCCTATAGGATGACCACAAAATACTCACGGTTGGTTAAATGTCGAATTCATTGCAAGTACAGGTTACAGTGGTATAGTTCGCGGAATACAAAGAATATTGTGACGGTCTTTAGCGGCGTTCGAAGGAAGAGTAATGCCATTACCGGTTGTATCGAGCTTCTCATTGGTGGCGATTGGTCCATTTTTGGTACGCTCGAGGGACTAGAGTCCGTGTAGGCCTAAATACTCCACACTGTTAAGCCAAAAAAAAACGATATTTTGAAAATGCCAATGCGGTGGAACCCCTTAAGAAACATATTTTGTTCTGATAAACCATTCTTTCTCTGTATACAAAACGTAAAACTGCATATACGAAAATAAGAGTTCTATATGTTTTGTAAATATAATCATGTTTTTAAATCATAAATCTGTCGCCACATGGGCACGACACCTCGACATGATACTGTCAACTTGTTTATACGTTTTTTACCATTTATTTCGCACTTGAGCATCGCAAAATAATATCGTTCCGAAAAAATAATTCAAATCTAAAACGTCAGATTACATAACGAAAAATAATCCTGAATAGAAAAAAATTCTTGGAAAAGCCGTTATATCGGGAATCTTATTCCGAAAAACGTGACACGTGCCGCAAATCAGTTACGCGTAGGTGGGAGAGAATGGAGAATGGAGTAGGATGATTAAATGTTTTCAAATTATTCCAAAAAATGTATAGCATTTTTGTAATATCAAACGTATTACAATGGTGTAACTTGTCGTACATTATTTCAATAAAAAAGAGATCCCAATTAGCTTAAAAATAAAATCAGTTGAATCGTGCATACTGCCAATGATGACGTATGGAGTGGAGACGATGGCCCTTACAAAGAAAAGTGTAGAAAAGCTCAAATGCACGCAACGATCCATGGAGAGATCCATGCTTGGTGTAAGCCTAAGAAATTAATTAGAAATGGAGAAACTAGACGCAGAAGTAGAATAGTGGATATCATGATTATGTAGCGAAGCTAAAATGGCTATAAGCAGGGCATGTTGCAAGGCAGAATGCTAGAAGATGGACTACTAGAGTTCTGAAATGGAGACCTTGGGAAAATAAAAGAGGCGTCGGAAGACCTCAAAAGAGATGGGCCGACGATATAACCGCTGTGGGGGGGAAAATGACTCCAACTAGCAAATAACAAGGAAGGATGGAAGGGTATAGAAGAGACCTATATCCAGCAGCGGAGAGATGAAGGCTGACGGAGAACAAGAAAAAGAACGTGTCATACAATGTTCATTTATATTTTTTATTTCATATTTTTGAAGTTATTGATTCATCCT
Source organism: Agrypnia vestita (assembly GCA_016648135.1). Lineage (NCBI taxonomy): Eukaryota > Metazoa > Arthropoda > Insecta > Trichoptera > Phryganeidae > Agrypnia > Agrypnia vestita. The sequence continues at coordinate 44,322 of JADDOH010003872.1, forward strand.
CATCAATTATGAATATTATTTGTATGTTTGTGATAGAATTATGATATAAGTATGATTAGAACATGTGACATGTAAAACTGCCTCTAAAGTCAGCTCTACTTTTGTGCTCGTGTATGTGAGTCTCGACCGACAGCAGGCGCGTGCAGACATCACAATGAAATTAATTCTGCGTAAATATATTGTCACGGGATCGTAGCGACGTGAGACAAACCAAACATTTAAAATTAATAAAGGTTTTTATTTATCGCCAAAGTCACTGGACACAAATTTAATTGGAGCACTATTATTTAATTCACACAATTTCGCACCAATCGTCAGTAATCACTCATCTATGAAATACTTTATACTCATCTTTCCAGAATATTCGCACGTCTATTGAACACATTATTTACTATTAAACGCTCGGTAGGTACTCTCTTAATTTATTAACTCTGGTTTCGCTTTTTACGGTCTCGTCTCGCTTTTCAAACCCTTTTGTTCTTGCCACGCGTCTTTTATAACCGCTCGTGTTCTAGAAACATCGCGCGTATTTTGTCGCATATGGATTTCTAATAGAATATTCCAGTCCGTACGGGATCCTTTGATTATGTGCCATGCTCCTCAATTTTGAGAAACTCTTGACAATATATACACGCTCCAATAGGCTACTAGCCATTTCCAGCGTGACTAGATTCTGACTGGTGCCGGGTACGTTCAGCTGCACCGGTGGTTGCCTGAAACGGTGCTCAATACAATAGCAATATTAAAACAAAATCCCGTCTATATGTTCTTCCATAAAATTGCCTTGCAAACATTGAAAATACAATTTTTTTAACAAGAATTTTATCATTTCATTTGAGTTGTATTAAAGCAAAAGAATTTTTCAAAATCCATATAAGTTACTATAATGGTACTTCAACTTTTTGGAATAAGTAAATCAGAAACATTGGAAAAAATGCAACTTTGATGTTGCATAATATCTCCATAATTATTGATATTTAGGTCATGGTTGCTTGAACACTTTCAGTGCAGGAATACACTTGTAAAATCATTGCTATAAGCTATGAGATACCCTGTTTATTTACAATTAATTTCTTATTAAAACCTCAATCCAATCTTCCAGTCACTTGGATTTTAAATCACAAATTTGACCAATTTTGTATGTTTCTTTCAGATGCGAGTCCAGAGCTGCTCTATTGGTTCTCCGAGCAGACTCTTCAACCAGGACCCACGGTGTCTTTGAAGTGTGTGGCAGCCGGGAGTCCTCCCCCAAGGTTTACGTGGACGTTGGACGGTTTTCCTCTACCAGACAATACCAGGTTACATACCATATTATTTATTTTGTACCACTATTTCTTCAATGCACGATGCGGAATCCATATGACATTGTCATGTAAGTGGAAAGCTTAAATGAATCAGAAACACATAATAATATATATGTTAGTATATAACCATTTAAAATTACTTTTTGTCTACCAGTTTCGAGACGTAACCCGTCTCTTCGTCAAGATAACCGCTGGCATGTAAATACATATCACTACACACCAACACCTTTACAAAATACTCTTCACACGCGTGTTACTTTAACTAAAGGCACTAAGTTTCGAAAAAGAAATGAAAAAATCAGTTATTGAAAAATCGTTTGCTATAAATTAGATAAAATATGTTGCGGAAAACATAGGGGAGTAGTTGAATAGACAAGAAGTAAGTTCTACCTGTAAAAAAACTCAGTTAATAAGTTTGAGAAGCTTGGAAACATCTAGCGATTGCCATAGAAGCACCTACCAAGAAGTATCTTGACACATCCAACCCAGGCTAATAGGATAGTATATAATAAACAGCAAAAAAGGTTTTACGAAAACGGATTGGTTATCAATTACTGAAACAGTGCACGACGATGGAGGAGACTACTAAACCTTCCTTTAAGAGGCTCGGCGGAAGCTCCCGAGCGGGCCCGAGTCCAACCGAAGTCTGATTTGAAATAAAAATGCTCTTTCAACAGACTATACGATTTAATTAATTAGAATTCTGCATAATTTTTTGAATATTTTTATATTAATGACAGTGAAATTTTCTTAGTACGCATGTAAAATTTAATTAAAATAATCGAATTTTTAATGGTTTTATGGATACTGCAATATAGGAAAGAGAACGTTTAATTTTTGACTTTTTTAAAACGATATATTTAACAACTTGTCGAAAACCATTAATGTCTGAATAGCACCACTTATTTTTCAAACTTTATACAATCGGTTTGTAAATAAATTATATGGTCTTTATTTGAAAGTATACGAGATTAGTGTACCTAAGATAACTCTATTGCATGAAAACTAAAATAGTGTTTCGGGGTTATAATTTTTATAATATTATAAAAATATATTTGTTCATATTTTTTTAAGGAAATGCTTCAAGAGTGAATGAATCTATCATAATGAAATTGATTATAAGCCTGTTTAGCTGCGGGTTTTGCAAAATGATTTAATAAGTTTACGTTAAATTTAGCAAATCGAGAGAAAATCGTGTACTGGGGCCTCTTAATAAGTTTGAGAAGCTTGGAAGAACATCTAGCGATTGCCATAGAAGCACCTACCAAGAAATATCTTGACACTTCCAGCCCAGACTAATAGGATAGTATATAACAAACAGCATAAAAGGCTTTCCAAAAACGGATTGGGTATCAAGTACTGAAACAGTGCGAGACGAGGGAGGATACTACGAAACCTCCCTCAAAGGGGATGATTTTTACTCCCTTTCTTTTAACTCGTAGTGTCTTGCTTGCTTGTCTGACGAAAAAACTTTAGATCGATTTTTAACCCTTTTTTCGTGATCCAATCGAGCTGAAACATTGCAAGCAGACTCGTGACGACGATCAAAATGATCTTACAAATTTTCGTTGAAAAAAATTAATAAACATAGTTGTTTGAATTTTGAATCAATACAAATTAGCCCGACGCGTGTATAGGCACGAAACCTGAATCAGTGAGAAAGGGAGTATAATAAAAACCTGATCTATGTTTTTTTTTACATTTTTGTTGTGTGATTTCAGGTTCCTGGTGGGTCAGTACGTCACCATTCACGATGACGTCATCTCGCACGTGAACATCTCCCACGCCACGGAGCAGGACGGCGGCGAGTACACGTGCACCGCGCAGAACAGCGCCGGCAGGTCCAGCCACGGCGCCAGGGTCAACATCTACGGCCCGCCCTTCATCAGGGAGATGCCCCGCCTCACGGCCGTGGCGGGGTCCGACCTGGTGGTCAAGTGTCCGGCCGCCGGCTACCCGCTGGACACCATCTCCTGGGAGAGGGGTGAGTCGCCAATCACGCTCTTCTTCAATGTTGCTTCGTCTGACCCACTACATACCCTGGGCTGTTTCATGCGCCGAAGCGTCCACATCAGCCCAACACATTCGCCGCCCGGTTGGCATTATTTTATGCTAAAGCGTCCTCTCGTGCGTCCCAGCATTACAAGAACCAAGACCAGGCGAGTCGGTCGCGCGAAACCTTCAATGTCCCATGCTAAAAAGGCTTTATTTCTTAAAAGGGATTTTACAAAAGTACAATAAAAGAACATCTATAATATAAAAAATACAACATAAGAATACACGAGGAGACATCGCACGGGACAAAAATAAATCAACTCAAAATGTAGCACTTGTCAGAAGAAGCTATGACACTGATTCAGGGAAACGACGTAAAAATTGACAAAATATGATACAAAACAGAAAGATAACATGGTAGTGCAAAGAAAATGGAAAATGACGATAAAATTAACAAGAATGTAAAGAGAAAAATAGTAGTAATAAACAAGAAAAGTGAAAGTGCAAGCAAAATTATTAAAAGAGAACAAAGCGTATAGCGAGGAAACCGCTTTAGCATTAAAACGATTCCAATCCGGATGGTGAAAGTATAGGGTCGATAGGGAGCATTTACTCGTAGAATGGCCCTGGGTCTCGCTTCACTACTGATCTTTAATATTCGTTGTTTGCCTCTATAATCTGCGAGAGTCAATGGAGATGCAACATCTGAAATCACAAAAAGAATTGATAATTTCATAAAATCAAATGTTATTTAAGGGAAAATCATCTACAAGAGTTTTCTTCGCGCGTTTTTGATTTTTTTAGTCTTAACTTTTGTGGATAAACATATATTAATTTAATTAATGTATATTATAGATATCTCACAGAGACGAAACTGTATTTCTTATGGGAAAGTAGATATAGAAGTCATTTGGGTGTACATAGGACTTATGACCTATCTTATGGTTGGCTTAAGTGATCACTTTACACAATATAACATTCGCCATTTCCACCCATGGTAGAATATACCGTGCTTACTAATTTTTTGAAAGTACATATGTTCAAATTGTGTGGCAAGCTTTCCCATATGAGTTGTAACCGCCTTTCCATGCGGCCTGTACAAAGCCATTTTCATTCCCCTAAATCCTCACAGATATCGCTAAATGAGAAAATCTACAATTGATTGCGGAATTTTTGGAAGCAATATACTTTATTTTGGAAATTCAACCGAATTACTTGCATTACACTAGGATATGCCAGGAAATATTATTTCCAATTTTTGTTAAAATTCCTTTTTTACCATTATTTACAATTCAGAATATTTTGACATAAATCCAGCACTGTTCTGAAAGATTTGAACAAACTCAAAATATTCTATATCAATTTAATTAAATTCAAATTCACTTGGTTTAAATGAGTATATTTATAATTAAGATAAATTATAAAAATATCACAGAGACGATACTATTTATATAAGAAATGTATATGGAATTCTTTTAATATGATGGCTCATGGCTTACGACCTGTATGAGTAGGCTTAAGTGATCACTTTACGCAATACAACGTTCACCAATCCATCGTAAGAACATCCACACATTATCTTTTAATACGTCCAGTGCTGAAAACGCCTGTCGGCATTCTATATACGTACCAAATCTGAAAATCTTTTTACTTTTCTTTATTTGAGGATTTTTGCCGCTGAAAATGATTACTCTATATTTATATAATGATATTTTTCCGAATTATTTAACGTATATACTAGAATGCGCCTGAAGATCAGTAATTAAAAAAAACAATTGCTTTCGTACACAAGTAGATATTTTAACAATATTTTTATATGTATGTTCTGAGAAAATAATTACTGGATTTTGTCCACAGAGGGATGATTATTAACTTATATGGATGCCGACAGTTTGAAGATGTCACCGGGATTGCTTAACGACATGAATTGATAAAAAAAAGTAAAATTAGTGTTTATAATTGGCAAGTTAAAATAAGAAAACAAAAAATTAAATTCTGGTTATTTATATAAACAAGTATTTAACTGTAAATAGTTGCGGATATTTTATACAAACCGTATGTTTATCCGAGAAATGATTCTCGACGTTTCGTTGAATGCTTATTCAACGTCATCAGGAGGTCCACCTTTACCCGCGGAGGTAGAGGGCGGACTGATTACTGCTTTCGTGGCCGCAAATTATATGCACTTTGTTGTGGAGTGTTCACTTCTTTTACAAAAGAGGTCGCCAGTGTGCAATATGTATTAGTTAGGTCGGCGGACTTTACTGCGACGTCTCTCAAGGGTTGAATCAATGTCGTAAGAACAGGGCGCCAAATACTTGATAGTTTGTAACTGTCATCTCTATTGAAATTGGGATGTTTGTATATTTCAATGGACTCCCTCACTAATATGGGTATAAGGTGCGGTTCTGTTGACAAGATTTTTGTCTTGTCATATCTGATGAAGTGACAGAGATTCCCTTTCTCTGAAAAACATACAGTTCATATAAAATATCCCCAAATATTTACAGTTAAATATGTCTAACGACCGTAATAACAATCTTAACTCTTTAATATATATCACCAAGTGTTTTATCTCTCCCCTGTATTTTTATATATAGACCCTTTTTATAGGGACGCCATCATTTCTATTAAGACCCGATAGTGTATTGTCAACTCAGAAGTTCTCACTAAATTTAAGATAATTTTTTAGTGTCTTGGTTCCTTTTAGAAGTTGTACTTGTTGCTGTGATCACCGCTCCAGGACGCGAACCTGGACACGTCCTCTAGGAACAATTTAAGTCCTTAAAAAAGTTTTTCAATTTCTTTGGTGGACTTGCGCGTCCGTGTTCTCCGACGCTCGGATAAAAGTTACTTTTAAATCTCTCAAAGGCCCTCGGGAGGATTTCTATTTGTCGGATTCAGATACCGTGGTCGTTTGATATCTGTGCGGCTGGGAGACGCTGCGCCTGCTTTGTGGTGGGCATCACAAAACTGATCAAATTTAACTGTAATTTCGGATATTTTTTATACGCACCGTATGTATTACCGAGAAGCGAATCTCGACGTTTCGTTGGATGCTTATCCAACGTCATCAGGAGGACGACCTTTACCCGCGGAGGTGGAGGTCGGACTGATTATAGGTGCAGCTTTCTAGAGCGTAAATTATATGCACTTTGTTGTGGAGTGTTCTCTTCTTCTACGATAGACGTCACCAGTTTGCAATATGTACTAGTTACGTCGGCGGATTTTACTGCGACTTCTCTCAAGGGTTGAATCAGTGTCGTTAGAACAGGGCGCCAAATACTTGATAGTATCAAGTATTTGGCGCCCTGTTCTATATTGTTAAAAATTAAGATAAATTATAAAAGTATCATAAACATGAAGCAATATATACGGGAAACGTATATGGAAGTTTCTTAGGCTGGCCCAGGGCTTTAAACCTGTATGAGCCGGCTTAAGTAAACACTTTACACAATGAAACGCTCACAAACTCTACCCTAAGAACAAGAACATCCACACATTACCATTTTTTTAAATCCCAATTATAATAATTTCGTTGTTTATCCTTTCGTCCGTCCGTCTGCCTGTCTGTCTGTCCCCGTAACTTCGTGTTACGTCCGTAATTTCGTTTGAATTCAGTAAAAAACTGCTAAGCACAGTTAAAAAACGAAATTAAATGGCTTTGTTTTAAGAAAAAATAATAATTTAAAACTGCTCTCTGTACAAATTCTCATTTAAATAAATTAATTACTCTTCAATTGTAAAAATATGCAGGATTGGGTGGATAAGAGTGGCATCTATAACAACATGCAATGATTGCGATACTATGTATATCGGGCAATGTGGTAGAGATATAGGCACAAGAATAAAAGAACATCTAAGAGCATTTAGAGGACTATCCGGATACTCTGAGATGGCGGACCACTGTATTGAACACGATCACTTGTTTGACCAAAATAATGTTAGGATCTACATCTAGAGGCGAAGGGTCGTAAATTGGATGCTCTAGAAATACTAGAAATTGATAAAGCAATCAAAAATAAAAATAACCTAATAAACATTCAAATACCTGCGTCATCCCCATTGTTAAAATTAGTATTATTGTATGTAAAAATTGATTATTGTTGTATATGTCAATAAATAACCACCCTCGCCCCCTCCCCCCTCTCTTACCGTCGTCTTTTTATTTTCTCTTTGTCGGCCATATTGATTTACAATTAGTTGTAATATTGCCTCTGAAGATGATGGTTGTGCCCATCGAAAGCGCTTAGGCTTATAAAACTCAAATTAGTGGAATAAAACGTTGTGTATAAATCATTGTATTAAATTTTCATTCGTAACTCTGTCCAACGACGTTGTTTTAGGAATTCTTCTAACGACCCACGTCTCGAATGTTCAAGTCGCATTATCGATTTTTTGGCCGCCATTAGAAAAAAACAATATCAAAACACGTAGCATCTGACTATTTGTATTCGTGGACACTTACAGGAAACATCCTTTACATATCTGACCCATTTTCCTTATCTGTTTTAAACGTGGTATCCTTTTAATAGTACGAGACAACCAAATTTCGCGCTACTGCGGAGATGCTGAGGCACTGTGTGGAAATTGAATACAAAATACGTACTTGGTTTCAATTAGTGTTTATATTTGGCTGCAGAGTGACTGTAGTGTACTCGCCGGCACATCTCCACACTCCCCGGGGGTCTGGGTAGGCTTAATCGTGAATTACTCCACGTTAAACACGCTATTAAATTCTCGGGCACGTTCGTATAATTGTTTGAAGACGATGTCTGAAAGGGTCTGACAAAGGCGCACGAGAGTTATTGGAGAAATAAAATGCGGACGTTCTTCTGCTGCGAAAATCAGGACCGCACGGGACGATTTGGGCTCAAGACAGGACGTCGCATCCGGGACCTTAGAAAAATTGTTTATTTTATTTCATTTTATTTGGTCATCCAACAGGGGGACACAATCGCTTGGTAAGATGAAATACAAAAAAAAATAGTTAAATGTCTCCCACAATTAAAGGATAACACAAATAGGACATAACCATAGATAAGTCAATTTGACAATGACAGATAAAACATCATTTAACCGATTGTTCCCAATTTAACTTTGGTGGCTCTTTGGCGTGGGTAGGACAAAAAATGAGACCAATGTGTCATCCATATTAATATAGTCAATACAGTCCATATTAATAGTCACAAAATTGTTTTGCAATGAAATTAAAGCAGTCACATATGACACATTGCTTTCGTTTTGTAGTCTGCCTACATTTGGTAACCGCTTTGTTGGCTTCTGTTTGAATGATTTTACTCCCTATATACAATGTCTAAATGTATAATTCTCTAATATATAGTCGTTTGTTTGTGTTTTATTTCTTACATGCAATATATAAATCTTATTTCTAATATAATATATGTATGTATGTGTGTATGTATATGTAGTAAAGATATATATTATATGATATTATATATAGATAGATATATAGATATATATATATATAGTATTTATATATATATGTATATGTATATAGGTATATATATATATGTATGTTATAATGAGGTTTTTTCACGGGTGTTAGGAAATGTTAGTATTGATTTCTTGGGGGTAACCCGCGTCAAAATCTGGTCCTCAGAAGGACCATTCGTCAACCGACGTTTCGCCTGAATCACAACAGGCCATCTTCAGGTTGCTTGTTAATAAATTTCCGTCACGAGGGGCAGTGCGAACACGTCCGTTCGTATCGGAAGCTTATTACCAAGTGAGGTCTGGTAAGTTAAAGTCTAAATTTGGGTACTGTGGTCATTATTGGCCTTAATGATTTTCGGGAATTTTGTATTAAATAATGGGTGTTCCCGGCCGTTGTTGGCCTTAATGGCGTTTGTTTGGCTCCTTGTGATGCGCTTTGTACTTGATGTTGCTTCTATTGTGTCGGTGGTTATATTTAATTGATTTTTGCGCGCTAATATATTATTTTTATTTTTACTAAGAAATCTACTGTTGAATAGAATGCTTTTCCATGCCGTTGGGAGACGTATACCATCATCTCTATTGTTGATAATATTTATTCTTTTATATATCTCTATAGCTTCTCTAAATATCCTTACTGTTTCGTTTTGGACGTTCGCTATTATTCGTGTATTATTAAAGTCTATGCTGTGGCCTTCTTCGAGCGTGTGTTGGACAAGCGACGATGTTAGTTTTTTGTTGGTCATATCAACTCTATGTTCAGCAACCCTAGCAGATATCTTTCTGTTGCTTTTTCCAACATATGTCTGGTCGCACGATCCACATGGTATTTCGTATACACCATGGGACTCTAGGTGTATTTTGTCTTTTACACTGCGTAGAAGGCTAGATATTTTGTTTTCAGTCCTAAATATCGTTCTTATGTTATATTTTCTTAGTAGACGGCTGAGTTTATCTGTTGTCCCTCTTATATATGGTAAAAAGGCTGTTGATAAAGGTTTTTCCGTAATATCTTTAACTGTTTTATTTCTATTTTCAATGTCCGACTGGCGTTTAACTACTTTCTTAACTATTTGTTTAGAGAATCCATTACATTGTAGCGTATTTTTAAGATGGTTTATTTCTTCATTACGATGGTCGGAGTCGGATATTTTTATTGCTCTTGACACCAATGTATTTGCAACTGACGCAATTTGCGCCGGGTGATGATTAGAAGATGCATGGAGATACCTGTCTGTGTGCGTAGCCTTTCTGTAAATAGTGTGGCCGAGACTGCCGTTATCTTTTTTGAGCACTAGGACATCAAGGAAAGGTATTTCATTGTTATTTTCCATTTCCATAGTGAATTTTATGTCCTCGTGTATACCGTTCAGATAATCGAGAAATTTATTTAGTTCGTTCAATCCATGAGGCCATATTACGAACGTGTCATCTACGTATCTTATCCACAGTTTAGGTTTTAAAAAATAATTTTCCAATGCATCTATTTTTTAAAACCTAAACTGTGGATAAGATACGTAGATGACACGTTCGTAATATGGCCTCATGGATTGAACGAACTAAATAAATTTCTCGATTATCTGAACGGTATACACGAGGACATAAAATTCACTATGGAAATGGAAAATAACAATGAAATACCTTTCCTTGATGTCCTAGTGCTCAAAAAAGATAACGGCAGTCTCGGCCACACTGTTTACAGAAAGGCTACGCACACAGACAGGTATCTCCATGCATCTTCTAATCATCACCCGGCGCAAATTGCGTCAGTTGCAAATACATTGGTGTCAAGAGCAATAAAAATATCCGACTCCGACCATCGTAATGAAGAAATAAACCATCTTAAAAATACGCTACAATGTAATGGATTCTCTAAACAAATAGTTAAGAAAGTAGTTAAACGCCAGTCGGACATTGAAAATAGAAATAAAACAGTTAAAGATATTACGGAAAAACCTTTATCAACAGCCTTTTTACCATATATAAGAGGGACAACAGATAAACTCAGCCGTCTACTTAGAAAATATAACATAAGAACGATATTTAGGACTGAAAACAAAATATCTAGCCTTCTACGCAGTGTAAAAGACAAAATACACCTAGAGTCCCATGGTGTATACGAAATACCATGTGGATCGTGCTACCAGACATATGTTGGAAAAAGCAACAGAAAGATATCTGCTAGGGTTGCTGAACATAGAGTTGATATGACCAACAAAAAACTAACATCGTCGCTTGTCCAACACACACTCGAAGAAGGCCACAACATAGACATTAATAATACACGAATAATAGCGAACGTCCAAAACGAAACAGTAAGGATATTTAGAGAAGCTATAGAGATATATAAAAGAATAAATATTATCAACAATAGAGATGATGGTATACGTCTCCCAACGGCATGAAAAGCATTCTATTCAACAGTAGATTTCTTAGTAAAAATAAAAATAATATATTAGCGCGCAAAAATCAATTAAATATAACCACCGACACAATAGAAGCAACATCAAGTACAAAGCGCATCACAAGGAGCCAAACAAACGCCATTAAGGCCAACAACGGCCGGGAACACCCATTATTTAATACAAAATTCCCGAAAATCATTAAGGCCAATAATGACCACAGTACCCAAATTTAGACTTTAACTTACCAGACCTCACTTGGTAATGAGCTTCCGATACGAACGGACGTGTTCGCACTGCCCCTCGTGACGGAAATTTATTAACAAGCAACCTGAAGATGCCTGTTGTGATTCAGGCGAAACGTCGGTTGACGAATGGTCCTTCTGAGGACCAGATTTTGACGCGGGTTACCCCCAAAGAAATCAATACTAACATATATATGTATATATATATATATATATATGTATGTATGTGTATGTATGTGTGTATATATGTGTATTATATATATTATATCTTACTAATGTCCAAACTTAAAAAAAAACTGTACAGGTAGTTGCTTCAGAACAGACATTGTCTAGTGAAGCAACTACCTTCATTTATATGTATAAATAAATTTAAAAGAAATAAAAAAAAACCAAAAAAAACATAGATACAAAAGGGCTCGTGATGTATATAATATACTAGTTGTCCTTACCCGGCATTGCACGGGTTAAGGATTAAGATTAAAATAAATTTGTGAGGGTAATCAAAGGTTCGATTAGAATGGTATAGATTTGCATCGAAAATATATCAGCGGAGGGGAAAAGTTGAAATAATAGGAGAGAAATATCTAATATGTTACCTGCCGGGTCCTAAAGAATAATTTTCCAAATTTTGAGTCCGATCGGCTGAAAAGTACAGATTTGCATCGAAAATATGTCAGGGGAAGGGGAAGGGGTAAGAGAATAGGGAGGAAATGTTGCCTATGTTACCCGCCGAGTCCTAAAAAATAAGTTTACAAATTTTGAGTCCGATCAGTAGAACGGTACAGATTTACATCGAAAATATGTCAGGGGGAGAGGAATGGGTATGAGAATAGGGAAGAAATGCTGCCTATGTTACCCGTCGAGTCCTAAAAAATAAGTTTCCAAATTTTGAGTCCGATCGGTCAAACGGTATAGATTTGCATCGAAAATATGTCAGTGGGAGGAGAAGGGGTATGAGAATAGGGAGGAAATGTTGCCTTTGTTACCCGCCGGGTCCCAAAGCATAAGTATGCAAAATTTGAATCGAATCGGACAAACGGTGTGAATTTGTATAGAGAACAGACACTCATTGAGTTTTATAGGTATAGATATGATCGGGGAGGGGGACGAGTTTCTAGTATCTGCCTCACCATATGACAATAGTCTTCATATTTAGTGTTAAAAATACCTATTGAATTTAAGAGGTAATTATAATCTGTGCATATGCGTGGAATGGGAGAGGATTTCTTATTATTGGTTTAATAAATTGGAAGGGAGTAGAGATGCTTCTGTCTGGTCGGTCAGAATGGAATGTGGAAAGCTAGCAAGCTGTTGATTTCAGGAGAATCAATAAGGTTATGAATTATTTGGAAAAGAAAGGATTGATCTAAAAATATTCACTTGTTTTCTAGAGTGTCCAATTTATGAAATTTTATTGAGTCCAAATAGTTAAAATTCAAATTAAATTTGTAGTTTATATGCTAAAGGAATGTTTTTTGGACGTTTTCGATTCTGTTAATATTAAATTTATATGTGGATGACCATACTGTCGAACATTAATTGTGCTGGAAGTTTTCGAAATATACCTACGTGTTAGATTTATTCTCACCTTTAAATATTATAAAGTAAATGCTTGTCCTTTAATCCTGATGAAATCTTGACTGGATCTAAAAAAATCTCTTAGGCACACTTAGTCGCACATTAAATTTAAAAATTAACAGAGATGCTTCATCTCACTTTATTGTTTCTAATTCACATATACAGAAGCGCTTATATGATTGAGATGACATTTGCGAGATTTCGATCTAATAAAAGGCATACGCTAAGTCCGTCAGCAACTACTGATTTAATATTTATTTTGTGATTATTGTGGTACAGTAAGTGAACTTTTGCAGGGGTCGGTTGCTCTATACACAACGCGACACGGAGATGGCCTTTAGAGTAAAAACTGTCAACTTGCCGACGTATGAGTAAGACCGATATGGGAACTTTCAATCACAAAACAGTCCTGGGAATGCGGTGTGTGTCCATTCACTGATGTTTTTTTTAATAGAGATGCGAACACGGATTACGTGTCACATTAATATTCTTACTATTTTCAAACTAAGCTAAAGCTGTAGGCCTGATATGGAAGCTAATGCTCATAAAACGGCCCTGGGTATGTGGTGGGTCCATCTTCACTGAAGTTATATCCTTATCGATTTAAGTTGTTATAGTATTATGGTATCTGTTTTCCGGTTTGGAATGTGTACTTTACTGCATCCTTCTATCTTCCCTATCTTCGTCAAGACTTCCCCACTCTTCTCTCACTACCTAGTTATTCGTTAAAAGGTCTTTTTTGTTATCTGTGCTTCCGGCATTCTCCGAACGTGATCTGAACGCCCATCTGAGTCGCCATAGTTTCAAAAGGCTGGAGTGTCTGGGATTCTGATAAATGTTGGTTGTGAGTTGGTACGAATACGGCCACGTGTGTGAAATTTGATCCCGATAACATCATTTGTCTTCCGATTATTACAGAGTAAACATGTCCGCTCCGCTAGCAGTTTGCACCGACGAGCATTGATCCGATTTCTCTAGCCGAGGGGTGTGAAAGGGTTTGAAATTCATTGTAGACTTTCATCATGATACGGGGATAGTGCTTCATCACCTAAAGCTTTTTTGTGGATCGAGATTAAAAAAAGTTTAAAAGTGGCCGTATAGTGTGATGCACGAACGATATGATTGAGTAAGCGATAGCAATAGGCGAGTTACCATCGGAGAAGAAGTGTCTTATTTGGACATCATTCATGGTCTTACCCATCAAATTATGGTAACGAGATGATGAGCCAAATGGAACACTCTAGAATCGTCAAGGACGGTATATACAAAGTTGCAAAAGTCGAACGACTACTGGAAGAAGTGTGAAAAAAGTCGTTGAAACATCTAGAAAGCCGTGTCACCTATAAAAAGCCCCGAGCGCGTACGTGCGACATAGAAATCCAGTAACAATACAGTGTAGCGAGCGAGTGCGGGCAACGACAATAAATTAAGCGGAGTTCCTAACGGGCGTTAGTTCTACAGTATGGAGACAGTACGGATGATAGTTTTATATAGTGCTACTGTGCATGAGGTTACATTTAAGGTGCCCAGGTAGTCTCGCTGTCCGACCCTGCGAAAATGTATCGCGGAAAACTTTGACCCGAACCGAAATGAGATAAAATAAGAGTCGGCTCATTAGCGAGGTGCTGTTCGTTTGAAGCCAGACAACGGGATTTCGAAAATTGTTTTGCGGGATTTCTCGAGAATCGAAGGGTAAAATGTTAGGAATAAGCCAAAATTGGTGCGAAGAATTAAGAATTCATCAATGGTTGGGTCGAAAATATTTTTTTTTTTTGAATAAGCACTTTAAAAAAATAAGATCTTAAAAAACGAGTAAATACGTTATTATTTAATTAATTAATCACCCGAAATGAAGTTTAAGTATACTCAAATTGTTGAAGTGAAACTTCTTTGTCTCATAATATAAATTTTAAATGCTAACCAAATATCACCATGGCACCGATGATCAATGTTTGACGATAAAAAGGGAGGAAATTTCTTAATTAGTTATTTAAATGCATATTTTTATATATTTTTTTATTTTTTTATTTATATCTGGACTTCCAATTTAATCAATTAATGTATATTATAGATGTCTCACAGAGACGAAACTGTAGTTTTTTATGGGAAAGTAGATATAGAAGTCTTTTGGGACATACATAGGACTTATGACCTATCGTATGGTTGGCTTAAGTGATCACTTTACACAATGTATCATTCGCCATTTCCACCCATGATAGAATATACCATGCCTACTAATTTTGGTTTGGTTTTTGTAACAACCTTTCCATGCGGCCTGTACAAAGCCATTTTCATTCCCCTAAATCCCCACAGATGTCGTTAATGTCACTAAATGAGAAAATCTACAATTGATTTTACGGAATTTTTGAAAGCAATATACTTTTTCTGTGTATTTGATTGATTAATAATGTCTCTGTGACATGAAATCCAGTACTGTTCTGAAAGATTTGAACAAACTCAAAATACTCCAATTTAATTTTAAGTAGGTATACGTTGTATCCTTATGAACCCTTTCGGGACCGTTGGCCTCGAAATAGTTGACGATTCAATTAACAGTGGATCAATAAAAATATTTTTCTTTTACTCAATGCAAAATTAAACTAATTTAATAATAAATTTAAATATTATAAAAAGTTAATTTAACAAAACTAAAAATTAACGATATAGAAATTAGAATGTTCTGTCATCAACTTATTAATGCGCTGAAAATATAAAATACAATACAACAACTTGGTCGCCAGCTTCCGATAGAAGGCGAAAAAGAAGAATAAGAAGAATTTTTTACTTTAATAATTTTAAACAATATTTTTATAAATATGTTCTGAGAACACAATTATTGGATTCACGGAGGGATAATTTTATTAATTAAGATAAATTATAGAACCTATTTGTATAGGAAACGTGTATGGTAAAAAAATATATAAATTTATAATATAAATAAATAAAATACGAAAAAATTAATTTTCAGGCATATTCTAGTGTATATGTTTAATTATTCGGAAAGATATTATAAATACATTAAATAGAATATTGCTTAATATTCCACTTTGAAAATATACAGCTGCGTATATATACTTTGTCATGTGAAGGAATATGTCTGATGAAGATGTCTCTAGCATAATCCATTCGAATATACGAAAAAAAATTATTTTGAAAATATATATAGAACACTAGCTATATAACCTGTCAAAAATGACGGTACTTTTACATGCCGGTTCCTCAAGAATAAGTATTTATATACCCATGAAATAGGAATAACGACTTTTATCAAAATATTTGAATATTTTTTATATTTCCCCTGCCGGCAGCTAATAGTACTGTTTTTAACCCTGGCGATTGTGCGTAAAACTAAACGCGATACTGTCCTTTAAGGAGAATATCACTCTAGCGACAACATAATGAAATAATTAATATTATAAATAAAATAGACATCAAATTAAAATAAAATGAGAAAAATATATTCTGGTACCGGGAACCGAACCTATGCCTCCTGTATGGGAAGCAGGCATCTTAGCCACTACACCATGTTGAAGATATCACAGGTCTCGGAAAAAATGTTTATAAAGCCAGTATATCTTAAGTAAATATATTTTAGAAAATATATTGTGCGCCCTATAATATTGTTTTATAAGTACAAAGGGTTCACGTTTTTGCTAAGTCCTATATGTACTGTATTTTTGACGGCTAATGCAGACTCGACGGTAGCAACACCGCTATCGTTGCCGCTTTCTGGTTTGCTAGCCCGAAATTGCTTATTTTATTTGAAATATTCTCTATGTAAATTAATTTTCTCCAAAGTTCTTCATACCTTTACATTTGCAGGGTTTTTGTTTGATACAAAAACTTTTATAAATGAGACAAGTAGCGCATTTTTGTAACTCGACTATGTCTTCTGTGCTATCATCGCAGGTAAAAAAACTGTCACACACACGGTAATTTTTAAAGAGCTCGAGTTAATTAAACGCGTATTACGAAAAGCTGCATAAAGCCGCATTCAACATTGAAAAGTTTCATCTCGGTGACTCTGGATTCGACTTTACAATTTCTGCCGTACCGTACCTGAGCCAGGGCGCAGCACGGCGTCCTGAAAAGGCTTGTCAGACTGCCACAAAAGACCTAATTATAACCGTAATTGGCAATCTGCGCGATGTGTGCCGCCGAATCCAAACATAATTAGCAAGCTGAATCAAAGAATGTCATTTGCGTTGCAGACGATATCAAAAATGTTTGTATTCAATTTTATTATTTTTGAATTTAATGAAAAAGTCATTTTTTTAATTGAGAGATATAATTATTCAATTAATGAATATTTGATAATCACGTAAAATGTTTAGTGGGTTTTCGCTTAAAATTTTTTATCATTTCAAAATCATGTAAAATCATAAAACAAACGATGTTAGGCTACAACTAAAATTAATCAATTAATAAAAATGAGAACTACATATAAGGTCGATATATTCACGGAAACATAGAGGGCTGCTGTAGCTTAGTGGTCAGAGCACCGGCCCCGGAAAGGAGATGACGTGGGTTCGTATCCCAGTAGAAACCTAATATTTTTTCGTGAATTGGATTTTTCTGTATATCTTTCTAATTGATTAATTAATTTGGTTTTAAAATTCCACAGAACTTTGTTCTGAAAAATTACAACTTCACAAATACGAATATGTTTATTATTTTTATTTATTTATTGATTTTCTTACAGCCATATAATTAATAAATCTTGAATAAAATACAATTATTGATGTACAGAGCCTTGGGTCAATTACAAGAAAACACATATATGTATACAAGAAAAAATAAGATAAAACAATATGTCAAATTGTATTTGCGTGTTTTTGTGTCCGTGTGTGTATGCGTTTTTATGTGTTCGTGTGTGTGTTCACATGCGTGGGAAGAAAAATGTCATCGCGCGAGTTTATACGTAAAGGGCCCTGCACACATTGGCCCAACCTCGGCAGAGCCAACGTCTCGTCCAACCTCGCAAAATGGCGGACAGCGATTACACATTAGCCAACGTCGGTGTCGGCGAACCTCGCAATGATCGAAGCGCGTTGCGCGTTGCCGGCTGAGCCTAGGGTTGCCAACTATACTGTTAAAATTAGTATCATATTGTTTTTTACTACATTATACTTTTTACTGTTGAACAAAAATAAAATATACAAAATACTGTTTTCAGCATCAAAATTATTCAGACTGAAACGCTCACAGAAATATTAGTATGAATGATTTGTATACAGAATTAACAAATTTCAAAGTAATTTATAAAAAAGTATCAGAAGACAAAGATTTTCTTGAAATGAGTACTGGCCAAAAGTGGAGCCATTTATTAGTAAACAACTCAGAAGAATTTAAAAATATTACTAAAATTGTCTCATATCTACTTTCTGTTCCCGCCACCTCAGCATTTACTGAAAGAATTTTTTCAGTAATGAATGCAAAGTGGCGGGAGGATAGAAATAGAGCAAATATTAATTTAATAAAAAATGTGCTCCTCATTTATTTTAATTTTAGTTATAATTGTGGTGAGGCGTATGAAGTTTTTAAAAAGAGTGTAAATTAATAAGTTGTGCGAGAAGCTCTAAAAAATATGTATTTAATACATTAAATAAATAAAATACTGTTCATTTTTCTAAAATACTGCTTAATATTCTTCTCAGACTTAAATATACTTTATTTCTTGTAAAAAAAGTTGACAACCCTAAAAAAAGTTGACAACTTGAGCCACGCCTCTTTCTTTTGATGTGTGCTCGAAAAACCGACTACCAAGCCAAGTTTGGCAAACGTCTCTACGCACGGCCAAAACGCCCTGTACACATTGGGCCAACCTTACTTTGGGCCAACCTCGGCCAATGTGTATAGGCTCCTTAAGGGATTTTGTAAATTGTTTAAAACTTAAATATAAAATATGTAGATCTGCAAAGGCCGTGTCATAGGTATCTAGAACTCTGTTAATAACACAGTTTTTACCGTAGTTTGTTCTCCAATGAGTTAAGTTAGGAAAAGGCGTGGTGCTCTTGTTCGTCTCTGCGGGACATTAAAGTGTGTCGAATTTAAAATTTCAGGTGAATCTATGCGATTATTAAGTATTTTGTAAAGGTATTTCTTACGCTCATCGTTTGCTTGTCTTCAAGACTAAGTTATCTTGTGGTACTTATATGCGTAGTCATAGTTATCGAAGTGGATGTGATTCTTAAAACTCAGTGTTTTTGTGAAAATGTCAAAGTTGCACTTGAAGCTGTAGTTTAGGAGGTCTAGCCGAATGGAGAGTACTCAGAGTATCGTCGACTCAAAGGAATCGAAAAAATCGAAATAATATTTTTGTAAGCTTGACAAGTTTAGTAAAGTTTGTGGGCATGGTCATTAGGCGCATAAGAGGGGACGTGATGAATGGTGTTTGAATACTTTAGTTTTAAATTTAGTATTGGTAACATTACTGAAGAGGATGCGTTAGCATCGAAAACGTTTTAAACGTTATAAACAATTAGTGAAAGTAAACAAAGTTATCATTTTTTAATATATTTTTTAAAATGGCCTTTCAGAAAGTTACAACACCAAGATCAACAGAATCAAAAGAGAAGCATTTTCTGTATTTTTATGTACCTAAATGCGACTTCGAACAAATTTATTGAAAATAGTAATAACATTTTTACAAGCTATTGTTAGCTTATTCTTAGGCAAACTAGCTAGGCGTATAGCTTAGGCAAACTTATAATAAACTCCTAAGACAAAGTCAAATAAATTGGAATGACTTTTCGGCATTCTATAAAGGTAAAACAGCACGTAACTTTAATGTTAAAGTAAAGAACACTTGAGATGTCTTAATAACAATAACTTTTCCGAGTTCGCGAACCATCTTTTAGAAACAGGCAATACCTTTAAAAGGAAAACAACATCGAAATTCTACATATAAATAATAGACGCCTTAGATTAGATAACTTAGAGATACTAGTAATAATAATAATAATCAGATAAATTTCATGAATAGCCCGCTTCTAGATATATTCCCATTTCGGCGTCCACCCTTCAATAACCCCCACCATAGCTGTAACCACGCCCCCATTCAAAATTGATTTGTTTACTAGGATAAGTAATGGATAGTCAGTTTTACGTCAGTTCTGCTGAAGATACGATGGTATCGAAACAGGTAGACGTAGAGTCATTATTAAAGTGGTTTATACAATGTTATTTAATTAAAATTTATAATTATTTATTTATTTATTTATTTATTCATTCATTTACGCCTAAATAGGCTTTTACATATGTAGGTATATAACAGTTATTTGCAAAAATAATATAAACAGAGAGAAAAACAAAAAAAAGAAAGTGTATATAATTTACATTATGGCGGAATGAAGCGCTCTCAGTATCGCGCCCCTATACTTATGTCCATATATAATTATGTCCAACCACAAAGTTAACACTATAAACATCAAAAATAATATATTATTGTATTATTATTATTATTCATATAAGCTGTAAAGACGGGGACTTATATAAATAAAATTAAAATAATCGTTTTAAGGTAAACTTAAACATTTTATGGAAAAATAAATGTACAAGTAACACGATTTGATGTCATGGTTACGGGTATTCACTACACTACCACGGTACACCGAGGGTTAACAACGTATATATTAATGTTGAGCCGGTGGCTGGAATTAATGTTTTCCCATGGCATTAAAGTTGCGACCCCCGAAATGTTGCAGAAAGTTAAGCAGGAGAGGTGGTCTTTTATTGTAATCTTTGTAAAATTACTCGGGACAAGGACATAAACTCCAGGGAGCAGAATAATGAATATTTATGGGCGAACTTCATTCTGCCAAGTTTCACAAAATAAAGGACAGCCTCAGATAATTATCCTCGTTCGGTTCATTTGATTTCGGAATTTTGCTAATTTTGTACAAAATAAAGCATTCACAATATGATGGTTCTATTTTTAACATCCCAGACATATATGACAGACGAGAATACTGACTTGTTACAAAGTGGCACAGGGTGACAATTTTTTTAATTAATTTAATGAAAGAGGAAAGTAAGACAACGTGTGAAATTCTAGTAGATAGTGAATATTTGGAACAGGTAGATGAGTTTGTGTATTTGGGGAGTATGTTCGATAGAAGTATTTGAGATTTAAAGACTGATTTTTTTTGCATGTAGCGATAGTGCTTTGGGTTTATATGAAAATTTGTGAATGTTATGGTTTCTATACAAAGAATAAGACAGGCGTATAGTTGTTATATATTTGACATACAACAAAAACACAAAAAATATTAAATATCTCGACTTTTTTTGTAGTTACAGAGGTTTAGAAGATCAATTTCAATATACTTTTTTGTGCAGTTATCGATGGATTGCTTAGGGCTGGTTGTTTCAAGTTGGATAAAAGTAAGCGTTCTTTTAAAGCATAAATTTTTACGTTCTCCACCAATCAGACGATCCGTTTTCGTAAAAATCTATGCTTTAATCGCCCGCTTACTTTAATCCAACTTGAAACAACCGGGCCTTAGAGTCATAGTCGATCCTCCCCATGCAATCATACCGTGACTCATCATTGTACATTTGCGTAAGCACGAATACATTTAATTAACGTAAAAACATGTATTATAACAAGCGATTTTCTTTCAATTTTCATTTTATGTACACCTGCCACGTCCTATATAAGACGACTATTAATATAATTTAAATATCTCGGCTGACATGAATTATAAAAGATTTCCACCCGTTTTAAGCATCCCTTAAATATGAAAGGGAAGGAAAGTCCTCCCCCGAACCATCAGATGCCAGAACGTCGAGTGTTTTCGCATTATAAATATACCTATTAGCGGAACTTCGCTCTGGAAAAATTCCGAATCCGTACACGAACCTATACACTCATTTTTTTACGTCATTAGGAGAACGTCTTTGAAGAGTTCCTTTGCAGACTATTAAGGGGATTAAAATATTATGTATGCCCGACAAAAAATATATTCACTGCGATTCAAATTCGCGAAATTATTTTTAGCTTCGCCGAAAAACGCTATTAATGAAATCACAAACAGCGTGGCGGGGACGTGAGTGCTTTTTATTTTTTATTATCACGAACATTGACGTTGCGTCAACGCGTCGACGGTTTACGTTTATCGCATGGACTAGTTGAATTCGTAGACGGTGGACGGCGGACGCCGTGAACGGTGCACGATTCGAAATTCAACATAGTGCAAAGCAACGAGCGAGAGCAAGACAAAACGTCTCCGTTTATTTCTCTCTCATCTCTCGCTGTCGACTTGTAGACGCCATAGACGGCTCGACGGGTAATTTCATTTCGACTCTAAAGTACACGACCATAGAGTGCAGATCTGTGTACACGAACTATAACAGAGACTTGAAATTTGAATGCATGCGTACGGTGAGATAGGCTTAATAAGCTATTATCTATTATTTTTTACTTGATTTGTGCGATGTGCACGTGCGACGTTTCGGTGAATTCCCAATTTTGCGCTGTATAAAATAAAACAATTCTGTTTAATTATTTTATTTTTTATTGAACTAATATTTTACTGCTTACATCTGATATTGTTGTGTATACCTACTTCTTTCTTTATTATATATAGAAAGAAGTATATAAAACAATATGTAAAAGACTATAATGTGCGTAAACAAATAAATAATAAAATATTTCTTTTTACATATAAGCACAAGTAGCGGTTTTACTTTCCCCGAAACTATATTCCTTCGAACTTCTTTAAATTTTAAAAATTAACGTAATAAAAATAGCCAACGGTTGAGCCGTCGAGAAGCGTCGCGTTGAACCGTAGACAGTTGACCATCGTCCCGATGTTTAGATAGAACGTCCGCGACGTCCGCGTAACGAAGTTGACGAATTCAACTAGTTGATCGTCTCGTCGATGGACGGACGTGGACGGTCTCGTTTCGTCGACGGTAAATACGTCGACGACCCATCCCTAGTACCGGTTAGTAAATTAGAATAAATATATATATTCTGAACGAATTTTATGCATTGCAGAATTTTCCAAATCGAGGTCTACGGATCGTGCCGTGGTCACCAAAGTCACCGCACAAATTCGAAAGTTAATTAAAACAAGTCGCACCTTTTTCTTTTCATTGTTGAGTTAATAATGCAGAAATATTTAAAGCATTTTCAACTATCTGGTCAAATAATATCACAACTAAACAAAATTGGGAGACGGAAAAAACAGACTCGATTATTCATAATTCATAATATGTGATATTTCGAGACAATAGTATTTTTATTTGATACCGTCTCCAATTTTAATAAAAACTAGCTGTAACCCTTCAAAAATGACGGTACTTGAAAATAAATAAAAAGTAATGGAAAAAAAAATATTAAAAAAGAAAAAAAATAATAAACGAAATATAAAGGGTAAAAAGATAATAAATAAAAAGAAAAATGTTACGAGCGTTACATAAAGTTACGACGGATGGACAGACGAACGAACAGACAGTGAAATGTGCTATTTTCTTATTTTATCTTGCTCAATTTCATACAACTGACGAACGGGACATCAATAGTCAAGGGACTGATATGTAAGTGCAAGAAACGTGAAATGCGACGCGAATTAGCGAATCTCTGACACTCAGGTGCACTGATATGAAATACTTCGTGTAACGTCCGTAATTACATTCGAATTCACGGCTAAAAAAACGAAATCAAACGAAGGCGCAACGACAGCGATGTTGATATAAAATACAGTACAAATAGGACTTAGCAAAGACGCGAACGATTTCATGTTGCGCCAGATCGCCAGGATTTAGAATAGTAAATTTAACTGTCGGCAGGGGAAATATAAAAAAAATATTCAAATATTAAAAACGTTTTTATTATTTCGTGGGTGTCGGGCTCCAGATAAGTAAATAGTTATCCTTTAGGAACCGACATGTAAAAGTACTCATACACCTAGTTTATACTATTTAATTTGCTATTAACACCTTTTTTATTTAAAAAAGTACGTAATAGTACCGTCATTTTTGACGGGTTGCAACTAGTATTAATTATGTTATACTCCGAGAAGTACCGCGCTCACGCGTATTCCGAAGCTTTTCAAGTAAGAATCAGACAAGTGTGCGATGGTTTTAAAATCCTGTTCTCCTAAAAAATTGTCGCAAAAGAATCTTATAGAGGCATAATCGTAGATTATGGCGAGATGAAAAACTCCTGAAAATCTCACTCATAGACACGGGTCACAAAGGTATGTAACATAATAGTAAATGTTTATATTGTCACAGGATCATGGCTGTGGGAAATAGATGAATCATTTGAAACAATTTTAAAAAAAAGGATAAAGCAAAGTCACTGGAGACTAATTTAATCGGAGCACTGTTCTTGAATTAAAGCTAAATGTTTCCGGAAGATTTCATACAGGTTCGCAGAGAAATCGCGTAAATTCGCGAGAAATTGGTCGCACGTATTTAACTTAAGTACTCCCCTTAATTTATTGTCGTCGTTTCTATGGACCGCCGAAACGTCACAATAAACAACTCTTATTGCACTATTTACAGATCCATATTCGTTGTTCGTGTCGCTTTTTCGATGTTTCCATCCAGTGGACCATCCCAGAACCTTCTAGTAATTTCCATTTTAGTGTAAAAGTGTAAAGTCATCACGTGTTTCCGATTCTACTATCTCGCAATAATAAAATAATTTATTTTAAAATTATTTAAACATAGTAAACAATGTGTGTAATGTAATTTAAATAAACGACCGCGTTACCGAATTTCCGTCACCAAATAATTGAATCAAAGGAACATCTTCAAGCCAGCCCACCAGACGAATTAGGTCCGACGTCTCAAAGACAAAGGCGCCGATGACCCATGATCCCGTGACGTCACTGCTCCCGGAGGCGGGGCCTGGGAGTGCCCCAGTTCTCCTCCGGGAACATGTGAAAGATTGACCGAAATACCGCAGCCCGGCACCGCTATCTACCTATTAGCGCCAGGAGATGAAACATTCCTGGGAATACAATTTAAAATCAATCGGGTATAGCGAGTAGAGCAAAACCCATACGCTATGTACATACTATACACCTACGTATAGATATATCAGAAAACACGTCAACTCTCCAGAAAACACCCACCATTAACACAAACATTAAAAACTCACTAGCGCCGAACAAATTGCCCAACCCCCCAAAAACAGATAGAATTCTAAGAAGTAATGCAAACAAAGGACTACAAAATTTTTCGAACTGAATTCACTTGGCTCTAAATTGTCGGCCTTAAACAACGTGTTTTCACGAACGTGTAAGATCGACACTTCGGTGACAAGACCCCCCCCCCCCTGAAGATGAACAGCGTGATCTGTTTGAAACGTCGGGAGTACAACGGTCCTTCTCAGGACCAACTGACGCGGGATAACCAAGAAAATTTACGTCTTTTATACACCTATAGTATAAATACATAGTATATGGGTAGTGGATGCACGTTATCTTACGAATTCGTATTAATTTTTCCATGATATTGGTAACTGTCAAAATGACATAAAAAGTGACGTAAAGACATAAATAAAGTTCATCAGTAGACTAACGGTGTTTTGTATTAATATTATGTTTAAATGATACAAGCGTAATTGGTTAAATTTTTTTTGTAAATAAAAATCAGATAAATTGTATTTTTTTTCATGGAAGGTTTCATCGTTTCAGGTTCATTGTCAGGTTGATCGTTTCAAAACACTGTATTCGCGTTTTATTTAAGTTAGATTGTATTGTGTTGGACTACAATATTAACGATGACATTAACTATTTTAAACTCAATTAAGATAAATTATAGAAGTCTCGCAGAGACGAAGCTATTTAAATGAGAAAAAATATATGGAAGATTGTTGTAATTTAGTTCTTTCTAGTCCATATGCTAGTCTGTCTATCTTTTTTTTTATTATTTATTAAAGACACTAACAGGATAATAGGTACATGATACTCTGATAATAAACATTATAGTGAAGACTATGCCCATTATCCCAATTACAAGTGTCTTCGGCACGCTCTAGTAACATGTATTCTTGCAATTAATTATATTTTACATGTACATTTATATATATTATATATTTTGTGTTTGAGTGTAGTGCGATTAGTTTTTAATGAATGATTGATTTAATGGATCTATAGGTTCAGGTCACCGTTTAGAAAATGGATGTTGTGTATGAGTGAGTTTTTGAACGAAGATAAGGTGTCTGCAAGAATATCAGCATCAATGTTAGGGTCAGCACAATACAAATTATATGTGCGACACAACCTTGTGATGGAAGAAAAGTAACCGACATTATTAGTGTGCTGACTTATTCTGAAGAACTCCGGGTTTCTTATACGGGGTTTAACATGCAAATTTTTATCGGATAGAGAGAGAGAATCAATAGCTCCGCTGAGAATCTTGGGTATCACAACGAGATCGGATATTTTCCGTCGGGACTCAAGTTTATGCATCTTGAAAAAGGCAAGTCGATCTTCGTAGCTGTGAAGGTTGTGTTGACCAGCTTTGTATGACAAAATGCGTAGAAACTTTTTCTGCACTCTCTCGATTATCGTAATATGTGTTATGTAATAAGGTGACCAAATAACTGGGGAATATTCTAATATACTTTGTACTAGTGATGTATAGAGAATTTTTAGGCTTTGAGGATTTTTAAAGTCTTGAGTAATTTTGGTGATAAATCCCAACATAGTATATGCCTTGTTTGTGATATTTTATTATCGTGTAATCTTATATTATGTTCTCTTTCATAAGGACTTGTATATTATTGTCTCACTTGTTTGTAATTTGTCTCTCTATCTCTCTATATTTTGTCATTATCGGGTAATTTTATATTATGTCTCTTCCATATGTACTCGTATATTGTTGTCTCTCTTTCTTCTATGTAATTTTATATTTTGTCTCCCTCATTAAGTATATATAAGTGCAATGCTTTGTATTTATTGTTTCGTTATTAAGTTTCCCTGATGAAGCCTAAGTTTAAGCGAAACCGCTTGGCACAATAATAAATCGAGGTTTTATACAAAGAAAAGGGTTTTTATTTATCCCCATTGGGATTGAATAAAATCCCTTAAAATGTTTCCATCACGAGCATCACTACCCCTGGGTGTGGCAGGTCACCCCTACCCACACATCACCCGATTATAATTATAAATTCATGTAAAAATATCCCGCGGCTGATTGGGAATCTATTTGAGCGGCCGCGGATTGTCTCTGCGCATGAGATAAATCCATGTATTCACTAGGGGACAAATCGCGAAACATTCCGCGCGGCATGTCGCATCAACATCTACGCTCAACTTTTGGGGACAATGACGCGGTCATTTGACGTGTACACACCGGGACTCACATATCACTTGTCGCCGAATATCGCCCGATGAGGTTGTGATGATAAGTGCTGGGCATCTATTTATTCTAACGAGTTTATCGAAACGTAAGAGGAGAAAAAGGTGGTGGGTGCGAAATTATTTACTGCAAAGAGAAAGAAGGATGGATATTCTGTGCGATCTTCGAATGTCTGACGGATCTTTTATCAATTTCACTCGAATGATAACAACTGATTTTGAAAATTTATTACAACTAATCGGGCCTTCCATAGCCAAGCAAGACACAACATTATGGAACGCTGTTGGCCCTCACATCAGACTTGCAATTACAGCTCGATCAGTTGGATAACAATCTTGTTTCCCCACGCTAATGTGATGTTGAGTGGTATACAGTTATAGCGCATGCGCATTCACTTGTAAACATACCACGTGGTACTGACGCGCGGCGCGATGTCCCCGTGAGCTCGCTCGGGTACCGTGCGCATGACAACGTTCCCGTGGCACGTAGAAATGCCGCGCTATGTTGTGCGCGACGTCGCGGAACAGTGCGCGACGTTGCAACGTCACGTAGACTCTATGCCGCGCGTGATGTTGAGGAACAATTTGTCCCCTAGTGAATACATCGCTTAAATTGCCACTTAAGATGCTCTCGCGCTCGGGAGAGACGAGCGTGGATGCTGTGGCGATTGACCGGAAATCTTTTTAATTCGTTTGACACCTCACAAACCTTTTCTTCGGTGTACAAAACGTTCAAGCAGCAATCTTATCATATCAATATACTTATATGTAGTTATGTCAATAAGTGACTATCATTTACGTAACTTACTTGCGAAATACAAAAAAAGTTATTTTCTTTAAAATGATTTAAACCATGCAGAAAGTTAAACAGGAATTTTCGCGACGTTAATCAGTTTTCTATGACTTGTATTAAAGATAATAAATTTATAATATTTGTTTTAAGATACTTTAATGATGGTCCAACATTTTATAGAAAGTAAATCATAACTATCGATATTAGAAAATAGTTGTCTAAATATTTTCTTACTCATAATTTAGGAAGGAATCTACCTGTAAGTAAAATCATCACGCAGCATGATATAATTTTTATTTTATTTATTAATTTTTTTTTTTTAACATCTCAGACCCACAAAACATCACATTGATATTTGTCTGTAGGTGCATCAATACATATATATAAATAAATTGAATTTACCAGAAATACATTCATATTAATTAATTACAATAGATCTTATAAACTCAAATACAAATCAACAATACAATACAACAATACAAGAAAAAATACAAATATTACCAAAATCAAAATAAGTCTCTTTTATTTAATAACATATTCATTAATTCTGTATTTTGCTCTTTTTTATTAATAACCATTTTGACACGACATGGGATTTTATTAAATATTTTTGGTATGACATATTTTAATGTTCTTTGTCCATATTTATTTATGACCTTCGGTATTCGTAGTCCTTCTTTAACCGTAAATCTGGTACTATGTTTATGAATCAATCTATGCTTATATGTCCCATCTTCATGATATCGTGTAATTAGTTTGTACCACAAGATAGCATTAATTGGCATAGAGCCTTGTTTCTTGAAGAGTTCCTGTATATCTTTAGTAGCACTTTCTTTATTTCATAATACTTTCGTACATAAAACATAATAATTTCGTTGTCAGTCCGTCCGTTCGTTTGTCCATCTGTCTATCTGTCTATCTCCGTAACTTCGTGTAACGTCCGTAATTTCGTTCGAATTCAAACATTAAACAAAGGCGCAACGATAGCGATGTTGATATCGCCGAGCCTGCATTACCCGTCAAAAATACTGTACATATAGGACTTAGCAAAGACGCGAACGATTTCATGTTGCGCCCGGTCACCAGGGTTTAGAATAGTACATTTAACTGCCGGTAGGGGAAATATAAAAAAAAATGTTCAAATATTTTCACAAAAGTCGTTATTACTATTTCATGGGTGTCGGCTATAAATAAGTAAATAGTTATTCTTTAGGAACCGGCATGTAAAAATACCGTCATTTTTGACGGATTATGGCTGGTATTGATGTGTCGCGCTCACACGTATTCCGATGCTTTTCTTATGTAAGAATCGTACAAGTGTGCGTATATTTCTCTCCTAAATAATTTAAAAAATTAAACATATTTTTTACAATGCTTCAATTTTTATAACCACATAGACATTCATTCTGTTACGCTTATTCTACTGTCTGTTTTAACATATTTTTACTTGTCTGTGTAGGACTGTCTTCTATCAGTATTTAAAGACCTTCTAATATTGTATCTATTAGAAGTTAATAATATGGCGTGAAATATTCGAAAACAAGCATTTTATAATTTTTGGCTTTATAACTTCTTGTAGTTGTACAATGAACTTATATCGAGACTATTTCCCCGAAGACTTCAGACTCCTGGAGAACCATAACCAGAAACCGAACATGGAATACTCCAGAACTCCCTGAACTAAGTTTGTTAAAGAGGTAGCTTTAACTTACATAAACCTACTTAATCCAAAACAAAATTGTTCAAGTTTTTCTGTGTAATAAGTAATATTCATAGAAAGTTTATGTTTCAACACGAGTTTTCTTGAAAAGTTAAATTAAATCTCTATTTTTTTATACAATTAAATTTTAAATAGGGTTTATACAAAATAGACGCATTTATACCTTTAATGGTAAGATTAAATACATAATTTTTAAAGGATGTACTGTTAGTACTTTTCATTTGTCCTTGCTTTTGTTTTAAATTGCTATAACTTTTATTCTGATGTATTTTTTGTTGTTCATGTTATGTATTATATTTTATTTGACTATGTCCGTTAATTTAAATAAATAAATAAATATTGTCACGTGTCGTGGCCGCGGGAGGAATTTCCTAATGAAAACGCTGGAAATAAATTAGCGATTAATTAATTACTGATTAACTTATAATTTTATTGTAAAAAGTCACATAACACTATTTAATTAAATGCTATTCTTTAAATTACACTATTTCGTAATTTATCACTCGTAAATAAACACTTTATTGTCGCTTTAACACTGTTTAATATTCCCTAGAACATCCCATCCAGTTTTCGCACTCATTATTCGCTTCGGTTTATTTCGCTACGTAAGAACTTTTCTAGGCTATTCGCCTGAGTTATCGCACGCTTGGCAACCCTGGCCTCCGCATCACGCGGCTGCCTTCGCTATGATTTCCTGTCAACCCGACTCAACAACTCCTTTCGCGCGCGGCCTGGCCGATATTCATATCCGTGTACCGAGGTACTTTGTACTGTCTGACTTTTTCGAGTGTTTAGGAGACGATTCTCCTGGCATTTAGATTCTTGTAGATGTTTCTCGAATGTTTCAGATGCTTCCAAAAAGCCGTAGAATATTGTAGATCGTTCTCGATTCTTCCATAGTGTTGTGACAACTTCAAACAATTGTCACTTGACAGGAGTGCGTAATTCTTTTTAGCCTCGTTACGATATGATTATGTCAAAATATCGCAATATGCCTGCCTGCTTCCGACTACCCACTGAGGCTTAAAGATTCAACATGATTCAAACGTTGACGAACGAAGTAATCGAACGAGGTAATGAAAGATTAAATACCGTGAAGTAGCGAAGAGCAAAACCTCATTTCGGAATGAAGACTTCAAACGTTCGCACGTTCACCAATTTGAAGACTACAAAGTACGCGCTTTATTTGTAGTAGGTAAGTACCGAACAGTATCGAAACATTACGCACTTCGTCTACTTCAATAAACTACATGAAGTGAGCTACTTGTAGTACTACAAAATTGTCGCTCACGGGGGGTGTGATTTGAAAGAGTCGTTTTATATACATCAAGACCAACAATAATAAATTCAAGAATATATTCATATTTGTGAAATTGTAATTTTTCAGAACAATGTTCTGTGAAGTTTTTAAAACCAAATTAATTAATAATTAGAAAGACATACAGAAAAATCAAATCCACGAAAAAATATTTTGGCTACTACCGGGTTTCGAACCCGGGTCACCTCCTTTCCGGGGCCGGTGCTCTGACCACTAAGCTATAAAAGCAATGTAGATTTCCGTGAATGTATCGACCTTATATGTAATTCTCATTTTCATTAATTGGTTAATTTTTATTTTTGTCCATAGAGCAATCCACTTTTTTGATACGGTAGTTCAAATCACTTTGTAATACTATCGCTAGATGGACGCCAGAATTTAACAATTAATTCATTTTATTTCGACTCATTTGATACAACGGATTTTAAATTCAAGAACACATTCATATTTGTGAAGTTGTAATTTTTCAGAAGTTTTTAAAACCAAATTAATTAATCAATTAGAAAGACTTACAGAAAAATCTAATCCACGGAAAAATATTTTGGCTACTACCGGGATTCGAACCCGGGTCACCTCGTTTCCGGGGCAATAATTACTGTCGGGGGGGGGGGCGATTTCAAAACGTCGTTTTAGCTCAATTCTCAATTCAATCAATTCCGCCAAAAATATTCACATTATTGAAAGTTACGACGATATGTGTTTGAAGTTCGATTTAAAATTACAATGAAGTAGGTACTTGGTTTGAAATGTGCAATTTGAAGTGTGAAGTTTGACGAGTGCAGTTTGAAGTGTGAAGTTTGAAGTGTGCATTTCGATTAAAAACGTATGAAGTGTGCTCTTCAGTTTAATGAAGTACTACACTGTACTAAGTCAAATACTTTATTCAGAAAAGTAACCTACAATTTGTCACAACAAAAATTTTTTTTACAATATGGTTGACGACTCCCTTGGCGCTAGCAGGTGCGCTATTCATGATTGCGAATGTGAGATTGCTTTCTCGAAGATGTCGCTGTATGTCCGTTTCACCATGAATATATGAACTAGTTTTGCAAACTTAGAAACCCATTAGAAACTCTTTTAAATAAAACGAAGAAGATTCTGGTATGCGGATTACGCATCACATTAATATTCTTAATATTTTCAAACTAATTCAAACGCTTGTGTCTTCCGGGGAATAATCCAAGATGATGGTCCCGTTGTTCATACAATGAAAATAAGTATTTCACTATATAATTTAACGTCTTGTTAATTTAATCTAACTAAAATAATCGTAATCTAAATTAAACAAACCAAACCTAATAACCTAACCAAACCAAACCTAATAACTAAACCTAACCTCATATATTGCCTATGAAATGTCAAAATATGCAGTGCATTTTTCGGAACTTTAAAGTGTAATATCTTATTTAATACTTACTATTTAAACGTAAATTATGTTTCATTTTGTTATTAGCACATTCAATAATATAGTGAAATACTCATTTTCGTTGTATATGCAATGGGACCATTATCTTGGATTTAGCCTCTTCCGGTCTTAAATTAATGCCAGAGAACGTTACACATAATTAAATATTATGTAACTGTTATCGAAACAACTATAATGAATGAACAGAGAATGGAAATCAGTATTTCGGTGGGTATAATGATAATATAATAAAATAATATGTAAATAGTGTGGAGCGTGCTAATTTATTTATATGCTGCATAAATGTCGCTCGCCCCATCGGTTTCCGTAGTGTAGCGGTTATCACGTGTGCTTCACACGCACAAGGCCCCCGGTTCGATCCCGGGCGGAAACAGACGAAATTCTTTTTTATTTTTTTTTATTCTATTTTTTTATTCAATGTTTACAAATGTTTACAATGTTTACAAAATTAAATGTTTATTCAATGTTTACAAATGTTTACAATGTTTACAGTGTTTACAAATTTGAATAAGCTTTTTTCATTGCTGCTGAGGGTCTTTGCAGCAAGTAAACACTACATTCATTTAACGCCCTGCCTGCTACACTAGTAATTCACTGTATTATAGCAGACAGTACTCTTCCAGTAGTATATGTTCAAGAATATTTATTATTTATATACAATAGTTATTTTGTAATAAGGTACGATTATTATTTTGTATAATAATCGCCAATAATAATGATTTCGAATGTCCGTCCGTAATATTCTATCCACTAGCTGATCTCATTCCGTTTTCAAAAATACTATAATTTCAAAATTATACAATTACTATAAATAAAAAGAAAATATTTTTTTATAATATAAGAGTTTAGTGAAAATTAAATATAATAAATGCATCCATTACTAAATAGCCTATGTCATGGGTATTAGTCATTAATCAAATTATATAATTATCTATGAAACAATGTCTGAAACGTACATATCTACGTAATGCTTCAAATAATAATGGGATATTATATAATAATGAGGTATAAGGAACAAAAAAATGTATAATTCTAGATCTCTATTTAATAATTTCCGTCACCAATGTTATCAAGACGCTACAATCAATTTTTCTGTTTTTTTTTTATTAACTAGTATTGAAACGAATGAATTATTCGTAAACGATTTAAGTTACTGTTATGATAGTCCAACGTTTTACAAAAAATAAGCCAGAAATATTGAAAAAAAATGTAAACTTTGATGTCGCATATCTCCATAACTGTTGATACTACGTCATGATAGCTTGAACATTTTTGACTCGTAATCAAGGCAGGAATATAGTCCTGCGAGGTTATTAATGTTTTCGAAATAACCCTGTATAATAAAATAATTTAATTATTTCTTCTTCAAATGTATATTTATATTAATTATAATTCAAATAGTTATCTTTTAAATTTATTTTCATATTAATTAGGTACTTTATATTATTATTTTCCGTATATAACTTTTTAATATTTTGATCTATACTTCGATTTTTAAATATTATTTTTGTTTTCCTGATGAAGAAGCCATTGGCTTTGAAACATGTTGATTTTTTTCAATAAATAAGTGATTTAAACAAAGTTAATTTATATTAATTATAATTTAATTATTATTTATTTGGCACCTACATACATAAAAATATCCATACGACTGAAATTTATTCCTAGAAGTACGTCGCGTTAATTATATATAAGTCTGTCCCGGGTAGATGCAACTGGAGCCCATTATCATCTACCTTTGTCTAACTTTACTTATTATAATATTAACTCATCCCAAATCCATGCATCTCAATTCAGATAAATTATACGATGTGTCCCTACGGTCAAAATATATATTATCAGATCAGACCAACTTCAATATATAAGATAAGATAAGATAAAATTTTATTCGAACTACATTACAGAGTTGAGTCTATACAGAATATGCTTTATGTTCCCAAACGATTTCGAATAGTGTTAGGTTTATTATTTACTTTTGGCTTCTTATCTAAGAACATTTGAAGACCCCGTGGTAAGAAGTTGTTAACTAACATTTTTCTCAAAAATGAGTTAATAAGCCGTCTAAACTAAACATTGTACGCTCTTTCCATTGGAAATAAGTTCAGAACTTAAAAATAATTACAATAAAATGTTCAAATCATAGGGATGAACATGTTAACTACACTTTTTCAAAAAAATCAAATCAGTTACTAATGGGAAGAACATGTTTTCTTCAATAATAACATGTTCATGCCATCATTCTGAAATTAACACGCCTTTTAATTTGATTGGAATATTTATGGTTAATATAAATTTTACTCTGGCAGTACTGTAATATATATTTATTTTTATTTGAAGACTATTATAAGATCTACTTATATATTAATTTTCAATAATTTTAAATGGTACATACCATGTTTTGTATTATTAATTCACATGCCAGGTATTTTGTAATTTTGGATAATGGATGGTAAAAACGGATAGCATTTGAAGGATTGTTTGATTTTCGTGTTTTAACAATTTTAAAAAGGTGTTATTCTATTAAAAATGAGTTCCAGAGGCGAAAAAATGGTTGTTAACTACATTTTTAGGGAAAATTAGTATATATTTATTTTTTTACTAAGAAAATACTTTTTTGATATATTAGTGACATAAATCAATAAAAATTAATCTTGAATTAGCAATAAAACATATTTTTCAAAGGCGAAATGCAAGTGTCTAATTATCTCAAAATGACTTGAATGTTAGTTAACAACTTCTTGCCATGAGATCTTCATTTGGAAGATATCATATTATATAAGATTTTGCCTGAATGAGCAAAATAATTGGTGCTAACATTCGTGATCGCATTTTTCGGAATTCATCATGCTTTATTTGGAACATGTTCAGAAAGTAGCAGAGCAATTGAAACAAAAGTTATTTACTTAAATGAAAAAGCACTCAGTTTATTGTTCATTTTTACTGT
Organism: Agrypnia vestita; assembly: GCA_016648135.1. Taxonomy (NCBI): domain Eukaryota; kingdom Metazoa; phylum Arthropoda; class Insecta; order Trichoptera; family Phryganeidae; genus Agrypnia; species Agrypnia vestita. The sequence continues at coordinate 79,828 of JADDOH010003872.1, forward strand.
TTGAGTTTACTGTTTACAGTTTTACAGTTTAATTTATTATGTTTTTGAACGAATAATAATTTGACGCGGGTAGTATGTATACCACAGTGGCGTGCAGTGAGTATAAACATAGGTTATGCTGTGCGTTATACACCTATATTAAAAAAATATATATATGCATTTATATATAATGAACTATTTTGAGTAGCTTAAATTCACAAAAATAACTGCACTATAAAAGAAGTATTATAATCAAGATTTCCTAAATAAATAAATATTTTATATATAGGTAATACGGCAAAAATTTTCAATATATTTCGAAGACGATTAACATATAATTAAATCGAGAATAATACTAATTTCAGATATACGTGTCTTTTCACAAAAATAAATCAAACATTTTATGATATCATCGATGACAATATCGTCGTAAATAATCATTATGATAAGACCATTGGATATGACAGATAGTATTTAAATTCACCATAGAAATGACAAATAGCTTTTTGTGTGGAATTTGTAAAAAATAACATTTCTGCAATGACGTGCGCTTAGTTCTCACCTGGCGTAGGATCTTTCTAAAAAACACGCTACTCCATGAAAAATTTACTTGTCTAGTACACAAAACTCGCAGACAAAGAGCTCAGTAAAAATACACGGTTCAGGACGAGTTTTTTCTCGACTTGACTTGATCTATGGAACGAATTTGTTGGGCGCAAACAAGTGAGATAAATGAATAATTAACATGAAGTTAGGTACAGAAAATTCGGAAATAAAACTTCTAGCCGTAGGACGAATTACGGCTAGAATTTTAAATCGGAAAAAACAGACACGTCACGTTAAACAGAAACGTCAGGAATAAAACTTCTAGCCGTCGGACGAATTACGGCTAGAATTTTAAATCAACTTTTTCTTAAGATAAGGATTATTTAAGTATTATTTTTTTCCCACAATCTTTACTAATGCACGGCTTTTTTGCTTGTATGTCTGCACGCCACTTGTATACCAACATATTCATACAATATACTCTAAGTTCATATATAACCAACCTGCCGATGCTTATGCCTGTTGGAAGAGCTACCGCTATGCTGAACAAAATCGCTTTGCCTATTGATATATTCCATGTGTCTGAAGGGGTTTTCCGAAGCAGGATTCTCCTACACCTTTGACCAGATTTTATGTTATTTTTAATTACTTTAATATTGTTATTTTGATATATATACTTTCATAATATGTATGCCTTGAACACTTCGTTTGTGATGTACATATTATTATATAAATAAATTGAATCGATTGCGGTGGAATGTTAATACAGAGTTCGGAGCGTAACGATCCCCAGGGGAACATAATTAATCAGGATACAGACATCTAAAAAGATGTCTGTATTTTTACCTTGGTGTTTATAGGGCTTACGACCTATCGCACGGCTGCCTCAAGTGATCAATTTAAACAATGTAACGTTCACCAATTCCACCCAAAAGGTGGCATGTGAGTCGTATATGTTTCTACATCAAAGGTCTAATATGAATAGTTACGGAGATGTACGGCTTGTTTTCATTTTTTTATCAATATTTTTGACTTATCTTCTGTAAAACGTTGTACTAGCATTAATGTACCTGATATTGAATATTAAAATTTCGTCGTTTTAATGTCTATGTCAAGTAAATGACTTGGCAAAAATGTTAACCAGCAATAACATATTATAAACATACCACATCTAGAACGCCAACCTTCAATAGAGGATAAGAAAAAGAATACTACCTTAAAAGTATATACCGACGAAAAAGTGGAAGAGAAAACTTTATATCATCTTTTTTTAATATTTTTAAATACATACTTATATATTGTAACGAGGCTAGAAAGAATCACGCACTCATGTCAAGTGACAGTTATTTGAAATGGTCACAACGCTATCGAAGAATCGAGAACGGTCTACAACTACGGCTTTCGGGAAGCATCTGAAACATTCTACAAGAATCTAGAAGCTACAAGAATCGTTTACTAAACACTAGAAACGCCTAGAAGGTTCGATATCAGCATTCGCCAGATATAAATAAGACGCGCGCGGGAGTAACGTTGTTGTCGTTTGAGCGCGCTTGACAGCGAAGGCAGCCGCGAGCTGCGAAGGCCAGGGTGGTCAACCGAGCGGTAATTTGACAGTGAATAATCTGAAAAAAATTTAACGCAGCGAAATAAGCCGAAGCGATTAATGCGTGCGGAAACTGGATGGAATGTTCTAGTGAATAATTAATACAGTGTTCAAGCGATAATAAGGTGTCTATTTACGAGTGACGAATTACGAAACAGTTTAATTTAAATAGTACATTAAATAATTACTTAATCAGTAATTTATAAATCCGTTACAAAATTCCTACGTTTTCATTCATTCCTCCTGCAGCCAAAACATGTGACAGTATTTTTGTTATATTATACATTTATTGCGTACCACTTTTACTTTAGTTTTTTTTTTCTTATTGTATGGTGGTCTAATTGCACTCCGCAGTTCTTGTCCCATTGCCATGAATTTGGCAAACTCGTACAAATTGATTTTTAGATTATTTTTCTTTGCCAAGGAATTGTTATTAATGCTTACTACGGTTGTACTAAGCCTAAAGCCTTAATAAGCAAGAATCAGTTATACGGGGGGTCTTATTTATTGACTTTCGTTTAAACTATAAACATTTAGCAAGTCGGTAAAGGTCAATTATCCTGTAGAGGTCGGTTTCTCCAAACTAACCATTAGAGATTAAGTTCTAAAACGCCTGAAGGGAATTTAACAGTAGATATTTACCTTTTTGTCCTGTCAATCAAATCACAGTTAAACACAATTTTCGAAATTAGCAATCGTCTATGGGCAGGTAAGCTGTTCTCAAGTTAATACTTAATTATCGTTTATCGTGTTTAATGATGTCTGGTGAATTCTTGAATATATATTCCATTTGATGGCAGTTCATTTATTAATCTACTCGCTATACATAACCGGCGTTGCACGGGTTAAAGATTAAGTTTAAAATAAGTTTGTGAGGGTAAACATGAAAGTAGCTTGTTGGTCTTGTGGTTAGGACTCTCGCCTCGAGATCCAAAGGTCTCGGGTTCGAACCTCACTCCAGACTAGCAAGTTAGTCCTATTTTCATAGCACAGCTTAGTTTGAAAATAGTAAGAATATTGATGTGACACGTATTCCGTGTTCGCACCTCTATTTAAAAAAAAAGTTTCGATTCAAACGGTATAGATTTGCATCGAAAATATATTAGGCGGAGGAGAAAGGATAAAAGAAAGAATAGGGGGGAAATGTTGCCTATGTTACCCGCCGAGTCCTAAAGAATAAGTTTCCAAATTTTTAGCCCGATTGGTCAAATAGTACAGATTTGCATCGAAAATATGGCAGAGGGTGGGGAAGGGGTAATATAATAGGGGGGAAATGTTTCCTCTGTTACCCGCTGGGTCCTTAAGCATAAGTATGCAAATTTTGAATAGAATCGGACAAACGGTGTGGATTTGTACAGAGAACAGACAGACAGACAGACATTGAGTTTTATAGGTATACATCTGTCGGGTCGCCAATGTTCTGAGCATTATTTTTAAAATTATTATACTCAGGAGGAGAGCTTACAGAATCGAGTCTAATGTTACTGAAAGACATCAGAAAAAATTGTATTAGGAAATCAAAAATCAGCTGACAGTATTTAACATCTATCGCCATTTATAATACTGAACATTTCGGCTCCTAATTCTAATTATGGTCTATGCACAGATAACAAAATCACAGACAATAACTATCTTCTAAAGCAAACTAGAACAATTTTATCTTTCCTAAAATCTAGTGTAACCCTTTCTTGTCCCTGTCTGCTTGATAGTCCTCTCGTTATCGAAAATTTTATTTCTTGGAATAATAATAACATATAAGTATATGAAATAAATAGCGCATCAATTCACACAAAACAACCGACTTAATACAACGAAATGCAGAACTATTTGAACGTGAAGAAGTGCGAAACAAAACAGCCGCAAGAACTGATAACTAAAGAGACATCCATAGATTACAGATTCCTGAACGGGGATGTAGATGTAGATTTAGAACTACATCGGCATCTATCAAATTTCATAGATACTGACACAAAACCATAGTATTTCGCCAGATGAGGGTTGTAAAGTTAAAAACAGATGTGTAATAATTTCATTACGTGAAAACTTCCCAAACAACGCGCCTTAATATGTTTGAAATCAAAAAGAATATTACTGTATATGTAAAAGCCCATAAAGGCTTTTATGGTAATCAATGTATAAATGTATACCTTTATCGATATTTCAGTTTTTAATATTTTAAAAAATGAGTATAAACAACACTGATTTATTCCACTATATATTTATTTAACTTCTGTGTATAGTTTTCTGGGATATTCTGCCGTGTGTGTGTGACCTCTCTGGCCAACGTTTCGGATCCCATTGCAGGGTCCATCATCAGGGCTGATGTGATGAGTGAGTGTTGAAGTGTAGGTTAAGTATTACCTTGCAATAAAAAATCGGCATTGGCTGAGCACTTTCTAGATACGGGCCACCTTTTTTCATTTGAGCCAAAAATCTTAGGAAAGCCCAAAAGTCACCACACGCGCCTGGTCAAAGAAGTAATTGAAATATACAAGCACCCGGTAAACATTAATAGGGATGACGGTCTTAAGTTAAGAACATCGTGGTATCCAGCGCTGCAGGATAAATCAAATCGACGATCCGCACAGTCCGACATCCGTTAGTAGATATATAAAACACTACAAGAAGACACACACCTTGCTTTCGACACGGTACTGCAATCCAGTATTTAACATAACACAAATTTGGAGACACCCTGACTTCGGTACGGTATTGCAAGGTAATACTTAACCTACACTTCAACACTCACTCATCACATCAGCCCTGATGATGGACCCTGCAATGGGATCCGAAACGTTGGCCAGAGAGGTCACACACACACGGCAGAATATCCCAGAAAACTATACACAGAAGATTCTGAACGGCCGTGAAAACCTAAGGACATTTATTTAACTGTTAGAATGTTTTCGAGATTTCTCTCATTGTCAATAACGCGTTTACAACTAAATTAAAAATAATTTGAGACAGTATTTATAGGGATTGGGTGGATGTAATGGTGGTGGGGGTCGGGGGCGGGGTTAGAATGGATAGGAGTGGAGAGGTTATGGGTGGTATCTAGACGTTAATTATATATCTATTATTTATTTTATTATTATTAATTTCTAAGATCTCCAAGATGTCCAATCTTCTTCCTTTACTGCACCCATATAAAAATTTGGAATTACTATTATCAAACGTATGTCCCTCCATTCTGGCAAGCTCTGCCATTTCTGAATTTAAACTAAAGTTTTTTACTGCTCTTTTATGCTCTTCTAGTCGTTCCTTTATTTTCCTCCCACGTAGTCCGATGTAAATTGCATCACATTCTCAACAACTTACTTGAAAAACTCCGTTTTTATCTTCATCGGAGATTTTGGATTTATCGTTCAATAAATAACTTTCAATACTATTTTCGAAAATAGCAGAACTATGCAAATTGCCAGGATTTTCTTTCCTTTTCGGGGCGAGGTAATGCAGCCAGTCCAGCTGCAGCCAGGCTCCAGCTATTCCTGGCGATTGAGCAACAGTTTCTGCTCCTGGAAATGAATCGAGTCTTCCTGTATTTGCCAACAGCTCTCTTATCCTGTCCGGAGATAGACACCGAGCGATCGGCCGTGACTCTCAAACATTTCCGCATTCTCCACTTTACAGAATTTCGTTTCAATAAAAATTAACTTAATTATACCAGCAGTGTGAAATCAATGCTTTGTATATTATATACATGTGATGGCTCCTCTTCTTCGCCTTTCAGCTCGATCCTACTCCTAACTGAGTTTACGCCTTGTTAGAGGCAAACAAGCTATCTATCTACGTCGGGTGAAGGCTCTACGGTTTTTAACGTAGTATTTCCAAACACCCTCGCTTTATTCAAGACCTCCCCAGTTCACGTTGTGTAATTTTTTGTTTCGAACTATAGGGGATGAATTGGTTTTGTGGTAACCCTAACGCAAGCTAAATTTAAATTAAATACTGGGGTATGAAGTTCGTGAATGTTCATGGAAAACGCAAACAAAACTACCTAGCACGTCAATTAAGCCCTACGGTGCAATTGCTAAACATACTATGTTCCGTGGCCCTATATTATTTACCTATCATTCCTACGGACTGAAACCACTGCATCTGGTGTAGCTGCGCTTCCAGAGTGCGCGATCCTCTGCTCCCACGCCCTCTCCGCTCGATCCCCATAGTCCTACCTGTATGGGATCGACCGCCATCCACTGAAAAGGTTAGTAACGTGCCGTTATCACATGCGCATGCACATTTAGAGTATATAGATCCCCTGAAAGCCCTCGAGTCCTTCATTCCGATTCCGTCTTCGACGCCCTCGCTGATTAATAATTTTATCTTCCGCCGTTATCTCGCTGTGCTTATTCCTTACGATCTTTTATATTTACTCTGCATTATTTTTACATCAATTACATTGTTACGTTTATTTACTAGCCGGCCTAAGTTCCGTCACCTGTATCTGGCCCTATGTCTCATTCTAGTGGTACGTTGGGTTCTAATGAATAAGGGGGTTGTAGAAGGTATGCGTAAATGTATGTGTAAATTTGCTTTAAATTCGGCTCCTCCATACCCAAAGGCTCATCGGTGACTGATCCCATCCTCCTTCTCCCGACACGAGTTCCGGATACGTTGACCTGAGCCTGGATGCGCCTTTTCACGTTGGGCCTCTTCTGTGCAAAGTACCGCACCATCCCTCGCGTCAGTGTCTGGCGTCCGGGCTCAGAGCCAGTTTGCCCCCCGAATTCCAACTCCTCCAGGTTAAACTAAGTTAAACTACGGTTTATATACTGAAGCTACTGTAAAGATGGTCCCGAGCCACCTGTCAAGTCAAAAATATGCGAGTGGGGAGGGGGAGTTTCCTAGGCTCCCCAATCCTCGCCTGTGAGCAACTACAGCCCATTGGCCATTCGCGACACTACAGTGACTGCAATCACCCTCCCAGGTAGTACTTATTATAATCTGGTATGCATCAATACGTTCAATCCATTCCAGACGAGGGAAGACATCCGCACGGGTGTTGTGCCACCCGTGAAGAGCCCCCTCATACACTACGTACGAATAGATACATACTAATAAAATATAATATACATACATATACTTACATATACAATACATAAATAAATACTTGTAATGGTTGGTTGCCATGTGGTTTCACGAGGCCATGACCCCTCGTATTAGTAGATGGAAAGGTGGATCTGGACAGTAGGGATAGGCCTAGCCCCTGGCCAGGGATGTCGGTGTATTTTCTCCAAATGGTGTACAGCTAGAATCCTGCCATCGATGATGATGGGATCTGCCTAATTTTCTCCGGCTGATGTGTAACTGGAACCCTGCCATCACTGATGAAGATGATGTCGTCACTATCGAAACGTCACCTGATGATATATAGCTGAACCAACGCTAGTGATGATGATGATGATGATGATACTATCGTAACGTTTCCTGACGATATATATCTGAGACACCGCTAATGATGATGATGATACTATCGAAACGCCTCCTGACTACATATGACTGGGAGACCGCTAATGATAATGATGATGATGATACTATTGAAACGTCTCCTGACGACATATAACTGGGACACTGCTAATGATGATGATGTTGATGATACTATCGAAACGCCTCCTGACGATATATAGCTGAACCACCGCTAGTGATGATGATGATGATGATGATACTATCGTAACGTCTCCTGACTATATATAGCCGAAACACCGCTAATGATGATGATGATACTATCGTAACGACTCCTGACGATCTATAGCTGAAACACCGCTAATGATGATGATGATGATGATGATACTATCGGAACGCCTCCTGGCTATATATGACTGGAACACCGTTAATGAAGATGATGATGATGATGCTATCGAAACGCCTCCTGACTATATATAACTGGGACACTGCTAATGATGATGATGATGATGATACTATCGAACCGCTTCCTGACTATATATAACTGGGACACCGCTAATGATGATGATGATGATGATGCTATCGAAACGCCTCCTGACTATATATAACTGGGACACTGCTAATGATGATGATGATGATGATACTATCGAACCGCTTCCTGACTATATATAACTGGGACACTGCTAATGATGATGATGATGATGATACTATCGAAACGCTTCCTGACTATATATAACTGGGACACTGCTAATGACGATGATGATGATGTTGATGATGATACTATCAAAACGCCTCCTGACTATATACAACTGGGACGCTGCTAATGATGGTGATGATGATACTATCAAAACGCCTCCTGACTATATACAACTGGACGCTGCTAATGATGGTGGTGATGATGATACTATCAAAACGCCTCCTGACTATATACAACGGGACGCTGCTAATGATGGTGATGATGATGATGCTATTGAAACGTCTCCTGACAATATATAACTGGGACACTGCTGATGATGATGATGATGATACTATCAAAACGCCTCCTGACTATATACAACTGGGACGCTGCTAATGATGGTGATGATGATGATGCTATTGAAACGTCTCCTGACAATATATAACTGGGACACTGCTGATGATGATGATGTTGATAATACTATCGAAACGCCTCCTGACGATATAAAGCTGGACCACCGCTAGTGATGACGATGATGATGATGATACTATCGCAACGCCTCCCGACGATATATATCTGAAACACCGCTAATGATGATGATGATACTATCAGAACGCCTCCTGACTATATGTGACTGGAACACCGCTAATGAAGATGATGATGATGATACTATTGAAACGTCTCCTGACGATATACAACTGGGACACTGCTAATGATGGTGATGATGATGATGATGCTATCGAAACGCCTCCCGACTATATATAACAGGGACGCGGCATATGAATAGACAAATAAATACCTAATTGATTAATGAACCATTCAATCAATCAAGCAATCAATTAAATAAATAAATAGAAATGAATAAATAAGTTCGGCGTCGAGCACACGGGCCGCCCGATCCCTGGAAGTTCACACACATGCAGAGAAGGGTTAATTTAGGCAAATTAATTCGCCCCTATTATGGTCAGTACGGATTCGGCATGCAAACAAACACCTGTGGATAAAAGTATATTTAAAGTTTACGGTACAGGGGTTAACTTTCACTGTCGGCGCTCCTTCCGTCTCTGTCTGGGGTGTCGAACCCGAGACCATTCTTCTTAATCGTGCGCCACCTTTATATATCGTTATAATCTCAAAACGGAAAGAGGATGACATGACTTACCCATCTGCCGCCGATTATATCCATTCCAGTGCATCGTAGTTTCACTTTATGTACCTCACTTTATACCTAAGGATTGCGGACACTTGCCTTGCACGCGCATACGATTCACAGGCCCCTAATTAACTATAGTTCGCGACCTAACCTCTGATCCTGCCATCACGCGTTTTTAAGTTTCCGTAGCTGGGGCTTAGTATCCAGCCTCTGTAACCGTACACCACTTTCACTTGAAGTTAAACTATAATTTTCACACTGGGACACTATCACTCGACGGTAACAATCACTCACGGTTCTATCACTCAAAAAAAAACAACCGACGCGGATTTTGCACCCTCGTAGATGTCCACACCGACTGCCCGAATTCTGACTCGTGTGTTTCCAGGATTTTCAATATTCTACTTCCCTTGAAACCAAAATCTTTGTTCCTAAGATTCAGTTTGGCAAAAAAAAAACATATCTCCTCTCGGATATGTCAGTTGACCCCACCTTCTGTTGCCGTCTCTGTCTCCGTCCCTGTGCCTGTTTTGGGACGGACTCAGTGGCTTCGGACGATTTAAATTCGCTTCACAAGCGCGATAATTAATTTTTAATATTTAATTTCTAAGTTCAGTCCATATTGTCGTTTGATCAACCGTAACCACAATCTATCGGGTACTCCCCTAATCATAGTTGATGTTTCTTCATTATCTACCATTATCATGTCCCGTTCCCTCGTATTTTCACTCGTCTTTATCGGAAATTTAACGATCCTTGGCTGCTATATCATTGTATCAATTTCCCTACACTCAACATGTACACACTGCATACCTAGATAAAACAATCGTTCAAAGGTACTATACCTAATTTTAAATTAATTTTGGGCGATCTTTTCTCGTGGATCATCCAATGAATCCTGTCTTATGCCCGCGGCTCTCCGCGCACAGGGACGTATTAGTTCCCTCCGTTGCGGAATTTAAACATAATTTGTAACCATTTATTATTATTTTTATTGGCAGTAAGATTGATCCACAAAATAACTATGTTACATAGACAGTGAATATTCTCGAACAATATAATACTGGAAGAGTACTATTCGCTATAACACAATAAACTATTAATGTAAGTTAAAGTAAATTTTTAAATTCAGTGGAAAATTTTTAAGATCGTTTTGCTTTTAATTTTTCCCAAAACAAAATAAATAAATAAATAAATAAACACACAAATACACACTCACACAACCCCACTATTGGACATGTTTTTCTTATTCTTTTATCGATCGTATGTATGTGTCTTCGCGTAATTGGCCCAAAACTCTGTACATCAATTATTGTTTTTTCTTCAAAGATTGATTAATTATATGGCTGTAAGAAAACCAATAAATGAAAATAAATAAAATAAATAAGTAAATAAACCTCCAGTGCCGCAGGCAAGGCGTCGGATTAATTCAGTGCTTATTTATTGCCAAGGTACTGGACGCCTCCGCTGATAACTATATACCACTCACCATGTTCTTAGAGGTGTGTTGAAAGATTGCTAGTATCTGTCGAATCGGTCTCAAGTAGTTGTCTGTATTTGTACGTTTATCATTATTACATGCTCTTGCTATATCCGTTCCACTTCACATTATTGTTCCTCCCGTCTTCGAATTTCTATCACACTATGTTCTCCTATGTTTTTGGTACTTATATGCTTGCTTTTTACTTGCATTTACTCCTATATATATTTGTTTCATTTATCCATCCATCTATAAGATCCCCATACGCTTTATCCTTTTATTTCATGTGTATATGGGCCGCAAATTCATATTATTTTATTTACAATATTCTTATCTGGATACACTTGTTCAATTATGTTTTGTGGGTTATTACTACCAAACCCGGCGAAATCTGAGCTAGAATAGCCAATCGTATACACGTTATCCGTTCCTGATGAGACTACGCTAATGTCGGACAGGTTTGTAGTGATTACATAGTTAATATATTGTATCTATATTTGAGTATATTATTTTCTTGTCGTGCCATTAATATGCTTACACGTTATCGTTATCTCTTTCCTAACTGTATATACCGTCATTGCGCAATTACCTATCTGTTGTAAAAGCCTGAAGAGCGTTAGTCTACAGATAAATATAATAGAATTATAGTTAACTTTCTATCCGCCCACGTTATCCGACTCCCGCGAAACGAAAATGAATCATTATTCGCTTCTCGACAGAGCGTTAGTCTACAGATAAATATAATGGAATTATAGTTAACTTTCCTATCCGCCCACGTTATCCGACTCCCGCGAAACGAAAATGAATCATTATTCGCTTCTCGACAGAGCGTTAGTCTACAGATAAATATAATGGAATTATAGTTAACTTTCCTATCTGCCTACGTTATCCGATTCCCGCGAAACGAAAATAAATCATTATCCGCTCAGTTAAGGTCACCCCTCTGGTACATCGTATACGTTTTAATCCGTGCTTCACGGCCAATTCCTATAAATTATTTATGGGGCGTTTTCCTCTCGCGATCCCCCGATTAGGACCTGCCTTCCTTGCTTTCGCTTATATCTATGCATCTCTGTTGCACGGGAATCCACTCGAGATGAAGATATACGGCTCTTAAACGGTTTCAAAAACCCAGAAAAAAAGCCCATAATTCAGAAACCTCGTGGAACTGTCAATATCATCGTCACCTTAGAGTAGACGTTAATCGGTTTTTTAACGGCCCAAACTGCAATAACCGCGACCCAAATCTACGAAAACCGTGTTCAGCATTTTTTATGGGAAGCACATGTGGACCGCTCGGACCGCATCGATCGTCAATCATTTGTACCAAACACGGCTTTACCACAAGATTAATATGATTTATAAGAATCGAATAGTAACTGCCCGTAACCTATATCCGATCAATCGCTACTAACTCCCTCCCAATACTAGCGTTTCATCATTCCCAAATTTTTGTAGCTCGAATACTCCGCCAGGTGGGTTTAGCTCAATTTTTCCCGCGTAGCATTTAAATCATCTTAGAGTTCAAAATAAAAAAAATAAAATAAAAAAATCTATAGAAACAGGTGATTCATCACAAGCTTAATCTTTATATTACATTATTATATATTTAGTATTTTGTATATGTATTTTAAAATCTTGGTAGTTTATGTATATATATTTTTTTAAATAAAAATTTGAACTGAAGGCAAAATTTTGGATGGCAGCCATACGATCCTACTCTTGCTTATGCTTGTCCTACGCTTGCAACGATGGGTTGCACGGTTGCTTTTAGAATTAAAAAATGCTTAGTATAAGATATAAGAGTTTTTGCTTATAAAACGGTCTTGGGTAAGCGGTGGGTCTACTATCATTGGGAACCACAATAAGACGACAGAAAATCGCATACTTGGGTCATGTTTTACGAAGTGATGGAATAGGAAGACGAAAGATGTCATGGCTCCGCAACATTCGCGAGTGGGCTGGCATCAGGAATGTTGGAGAGCTATTCCGGACTGCAGCAGACAGGAATACCTTTTCCATAGTAACAGCCAACGTCAGGGGGACCTGACACGGAACATAAAGAAGAAGAAGAAGGAAATGTTTTATTCTTCAATGTTCAAAAATAAAAGTAACGTTTTTCAAAATATTTTAAAACTATTATTAGAGTATGTGTTTTCACTTTTTTTTTAATTCTATTATTTGTGTATATTTTGTATCTACTTATGTCATACCTACTTGCATGACTGGAGGACTAATAGCGGTATCGGCGTCTCATCCAATCACATCCAATACAAGACTTTTCTGGTACATCAAGGCTTAACGTTTTACTTAGGGGTGAAAATATTTTTTCGATTACCCTTAAAATTACCGCAACGTTGCCACTGAAGTATCAACATTATTTTAGTATTTAAGCCATTATCTTCAGTTTAATTATTTAACGGAACTGAATAATTTTCTTTCATCAGCATCTCTTAATATTATTGCGTAAAGGGTTAATTAGGGCTAAAACAATTATTCTATACTTCAACCTTCATCAATATAACTATAAAATAAATTGAAAGATTAAAATACATTTGGGGAAGACATGGTGAGTAATTTGAGAAAAATGAAAGACGTATTGTCGGTTGCGTGTTCATATTTATTTCTCAGAAGCGAAAGTAGCAAGAAGTATAAGAGGTACTCCCGGGAGATGAGAGTGTAGCAAGGCCATCGATAGGTCTGCTGTAAAGGCTTGATGATGAGTGATAAATAAATGTCCTTCTTCGGATACCAGACCCTAAGTGCAATTATACAAGTTCGCTGACGAATCATCAACCTGATTGTCGATTGATACAATATATTTTAACTTATCTATTAACCAAATCGTTAATATACTTTGGCAACTCAGTATTGGGTCGAGTATGCACTAAATTGTTGAGTCGGTACTAATATTGTAATTTTAGACATGAATAATCAATTGTTGATTCAATTTCAATTCAGTTTAGTTGATGACGTGAGTATCAGAACACACAAATCGATCTCGTGGTCCGTGGTATGAGCCCCATTCCATAACACCAGAAAGTAAAATACTATTTTTATAGCATAAGCTACAAGCTAAATTTTAAAATAGTAAAAACAATGAGCAACAATAGGCCCGCAGAATATGTAAGTTTTTAGTGATGCGGAAGGATAAAGCCAATTGGCAATAGCTATCCATATCACTAAGTTAGGCAATGCGGGTTCCCCTGTTTGTCATTCTAGTAAAGCATTATAATTACCGCTCGGTAAAGCATTATAATAAAAAAATACTGTTTACGGAAACCCACATTGCAGCTTTAGAAATTAATTATCACAAGGTTGCTTATAGTTTTGAAAATCAATTGTTGAAGAAAAAAATTATGTAATCATTACGGGCATTTTGTTTGGACACAAAACTTTTCATAGTCACAAACGACAACAAACGAGATCCATTTTTGTACTTTTGTGTCATGTACTATTAAAAATTATCAGCCTTGAATATGCGAAACAACCTAACCTAACCCTTGCGTTAGCTAGTTTTAGGTTTTATAACATTTTCCATAAAATTTAACGTAGCTTATTTGTAATGATCTCTCTCGTGTATCCGAAGAAGAACCTTGATGTTTAGAGATTTCAATGAATATTGTTGGCTTCATCTTGACAATAATTTGGTGTACAAAGAATGTATAAGGTTTACGTTGCGATGGCTGTGTGGTGAGGAGACTCCGCAAAATAACGCCTCGCTCTTTATAAAACTCGCTCTCTATTTCTTCCATTCCGTCTGTCACTCTCGTTCATCGGACAGACGTCACTTATATTCGATACAATTAATTATGAGATAATCAAAAGAATGGTCATTATTCTAAATTTAAAAGCTCATATCTCAAAAGTTCACTTTATTGCTTGTCTGGGTTTTCAATGTTTCGATTCCTTCGAAGCGTGCCTTTCTTGGCTCGGAGCGGCCAAAAGTCAGACAGAAAAAACGTAATAAATCACCAGCTGTTGTGTAATTACACGCAACAAAGAGGAAGACAGCTGTTTTGTCTTCTATTGTATTGACCCGCTAGGAGAGGCCGGCTCCGAGTGCCGTTTCACCTCGCGAGACCCTTTGCCCTTTTAATTACCGATCCTCGGTTCCGCTGGAAATGTCCACGGGTTATTTATGCCGGAATAATTCCCCTAACAATGACGCCCCGTAACGAAAGCTCCCAACGAGGATTATTTTTTAAACCACCTCACCAGGTCTCGAAACGGAATGAATAGCACTTTTGTCGCAAATATTCTATTATTACACGAATTTCAACCTTTCCTCTCCGGTGCTGTGAACTGAGTTGAAATTAACTGTAATTATATGAAACATTAATCAGTAAATAAACTGAAAAATGAGTCCGTTATTTGTATATTTATACATTCGTTTAAATAAACTATTAGGTGAACTCATAATTTATAATATATTTTCATTTAAATAATAACGATATATAAGTATTTACCGGACACAACAAAATAAAAAGTTTTCTCGAAGAAACAGATGTTTATAATTGATATAAATTAACTTTGTTTAAACCACTTATTTATTGAAAAAAATCAACATGTTTCGAAGCCAATAGCTTCTTCGTCAGGAAAACAAAAATAATATTTAAAAATCGAAGTATAGATCAAAATATCTAAAAGTTATGTATAGAAAATGATAATATAAAGTACCTAATTAACATGAAAATAAATTTAAAAGATAATTATTTGCAAAAAGGACCTGATTATTTATAATATTCAATTTAGTATTTACACTCTTTCTTATTTCCAAAATTTCTAATTTATCAAATTGTGATTCTGTATAATTTGTATGTAAAATTTGTAAACCCTTATTAATATCAAAAGAATGACCCATAGCCAAAAGATGGTTAGCAAATTCAGAATAATTATTGCTATTTAAACACCTTAAGTGTTCCTTTACTCTAATTTCACAATTTCTACACGTTTTTCCTATATAAAAATAATTACAATCATTACAAATTAATTTATAAACACCCGATTTTTTAAAAAAATTATCCTTATCTGTATTATTTAATATATATTTTTTTAATTTATTATTAGTATAAAAAGCTGGTTGAATAACATTTGAAATATTTTTAACTATTGAATTAGAAATTTCATTATTTATAAATATAATGTTCCTCCAATGTTTATCAGAATCAAAAATTGAAGGGTAAACAAAAGATTTAAAAAAAAAAATATTGTACTTTTTATTTAACCCTTATGTTACTACCCGGGCACCCGGGTATCCATTTCCGACTTCAAGTTAAAATAATTTTATTCATAAGCCCTTGATGCTTTTTTCCGACCGGATCCCCATTATTTGAGGTATTTGAAAGGGATTTATGTATTGTTTGATGTAATTTTACTTTTAAAAAGGTATTTTATTTGACCTTAAACTTGTCTAGTCCTCTGATTACTACCCAGGGTACCCGGGTACCCATTCGGTATTGATATTCTCATTCAGTGATAAGACATAAATTTGACCATCAGATTTCGTTTAATTTTAAAAATTAATCATTTTCGGTTTGTTTTTGTTTCCCGACGTTACCTCACTACGGTGCACCGATGATAAAAGTATAACTTTTTTAGTTTTTTGGCACACAAGAACATTTTTTACATTATCATTGGATTCAAATAATAATCCTTTCCTTTCGCCGGAATATACTATTTACTTCGTCTCAATATACCAAAGGTTGCCATATTCCAAGATAAAATAATATGTTGTGCTTTGGCATATTACATTGAATATTTTTCCATGACTTTGGGAAGTCATGAAAAAATGTCGAAAGTAATATTACGTCCACAGCCTTTGAGCGGCCAATTCTTTCACGTTGGTGAGTTTCTCGTCCAGATGTTAATTTTCAGGTGTATATTTAGTCAGTAAGAGGATAATAATTTTCTGCATCACATGTCCATCATACTTTAATCCCTTATTTGGCGGGCGTAGACTGAATGCATAAATTGTATACATCCGCTAGAGGAAATGATTGCTCATTGATTGTAACATTTGGGTTGTAGAATCTATACATGCTGAAAATTTTGGAATTCAGTATCAACCATACATATTTCACGTATCGATGCAGTTTTGCCTTCATTCAATCGGTATTTTCTCATATTAGCATCATCAAAGCGAGGAAATCCGACGCTCGATACTGGGTATAAATTACATTTGAACAAATCAAAAATATAATCTATATTTAGGTAATCGGCACCATGTACTATCAGAATACCCATGAATGCATTTAACTCGGATAAAGTCAAATCCTTCCAATGTGGTTTATTAGTACGATCATGTTTGTTGACTCAATATATATTTTCCTGGCTTCTTTATTGGTGTGATGGACAATAGTATGAACAATTTCTGGTATAAAAACACATTTGAATGTAATAATAATAGATAATGCTTTTCTTAATCCGTGTAAATCACTTCTTTTCCGATGATGAACGATATAATGCGACGTAGTTTTATAATGAATATGTGGATTTTTAAGCCATGTCATTTCATTGCTAGTCCGGAAATGAGCTTGAGCAGATGTCGGTGGTTCAATATTCAATATTCAATATTATAAGTCCATATCTTCTACTAATTCATCATCATAACCTTCTGTATTTGAATACTCATTTTGATCAGTGCATTCTGAAATACGTTCTTGCTATTCAAAAAATCTTCTGTATCTAAGACTATATCGTTACACAGTAATTGGAGTAAACAATATATTTTCAGAAGCGCTCTATCAACAAAAAAATTTAATATAATTAATTTAAATCTTTGATTTCATTGAATGTGAAAATATTAATAAGAAAACATTAAGATTATCTCACATATTAACCATTGTTAAAATTTTTTAAGTTTTAGTGAATTTGAAAAAAGTTGAGATGATGAAAACTTAAATGTGGTAAACATATAATAAATTTTAACTATAAATAATATATAACATACAAGAAATTATAACTGTTATAAATATATAATAAATAAATTTCACATAAGACATGTCCCCACTTTAGTAAGATTAGAAGGATTAAGGCTAAAATTGAAGATATAAATGAAAAATTCGGTTAAAATATGCTAGTCAATGTCAAGCAAACTGACAAAAATCAGGTATAAAGGGTTACAGATATCGTTATGAGAAACAGTGATCTTCAAGGACGCTATTTGATAATTATCTCAATATCAATATGCGATATAAAAAACAAAAGAATGCACGGGGAACGTCCATCCAGGTAGAGTACCCAGGTACCCTGGGTAGTAACTAGTGTGAAAAATTCCGGGTAGTAACATAACGGTTAACATAATATCAATTAATTTTTTATCATAACCATTATTAAACGCGATCTGTTTATTATTTTTTAATTCAATATTAAAATTATCAACAGATAATGGAATATTAATTAATCTATTTAACATTGAAAGAAAAGTTGACAATTTTTGTTATAACATACATATATTAACCAATAAACAGATGTTTATTTGTTTATATATGTTTGTTTTGTAGGAGGGAGTAGTGCGTGGTGCACAGATTGCAATGCGAAATATTGTCGGGCGCCTGGTCCGGCCAATTGCCGATATTCGCTCTTTAGTAGCGGTTGCATAGCTGGCCTTTGGTAGTGGTAATCTTGTGTAAATAGCTCGCCTAATCCTGTGTATTTATTTCGTTTTAAAATAGCTGTCTTCTTTATATTGCAACGAATCCCAAATAATTTTGAGTAATTTATGCAAGGTGATACCAGTAGTAATTATTCTCTCAGTCAAGGAGATTGGCTTGTTACTTTTTTGAGAATTGGTATGTTTATGGGATACTTGTGAAACAGAAGTTCCATATGCAAACATATAGTTTTAAAAGAGTATAGTAAATCGCAAAGTTATGATTGTCCTCAAGACCAACTGTCGGGTTGTCATATCCGGCTCGATGTACCAATATATTTTATGCTGGTTTGGGTTCTCTACAGGGAAAACTTGAACGCGTATTTTACTAAATAGGATTGGTAAACATGTAACGAATTCTACTTGTGACTAATTGTTGTCGATCTCGAATCCAAGCACAAATTAACAATATATTCGCAAGTTTCGGAATGAATATATGGCTTGCGGCATCTGTCATACACAGTTAGCTGCGCGTTAATAGATAATTTTTAAAGAGAGCCCGAGCAGAGATGACTAAGGATTTTTGCACGAACACCATTCATAACACCGTGCTCAGAGAATTCAGTCATAGTATGTGAGAATAAAAATTTAAGCATCACTATTTGAGGAAATTCTGACATACATATAGAACTACGTCTCTATAGATATCTGTAGTAGTCACATATAACACAGCCGCCAGCATGAAACGCCAGAGATTTCAACACCAGGTAGATGAACTCTTAATCGACATCAGCAGGAATACAAAACACGTGCAGACTTCAAGAAAGTTCTTTGTTCAAGAAAAGTATAAATCACAATGCGGCTCATAGCCGATATGTCAGTCTCTCAACTACTCCCGGCGTAAGCCGGAGGTCCTGCTCCGTCGAGTCTTCATCATTCTCAATATTTTTATATTTGTAGTTCTGTTTAACCCTAGAAAGCTAACCTTCGGGCATACCCCATTAAAGTTAACCATCCGTCGAAACGACGGGTACTTGAAAAAGTAATTTTTTTTCAAAATATATAAACTTTATGCACGTAATACTTTACATTATCGTTAATTAAAGGAGTTTTAAATAAAAATACGTCTTATAAATTAAACATTATTTATTTATTTAAGAACTACAGTAACATTACTAAAACATCTGAAAAAAAAACATTATTTATTCATAAACTTTAACATGCAAAATCAACTAGAAATAATAATATAGCCTTCTACGTTTTGACATTTTATGGCACATAAGATTATATAAAAAAGTAATAGTAATATAAAAGTTATTTATATTTAGTGCATGTGGTACAAAAATCAATATTATGTTCATCACATATCGCTACCTTACATTTGGCACAAATAATTTTAGTCATTCTTGTAGTGGCACTTCCCGCACGTTTTTCTTTTATGATCTTCTTGTTTCGAAGAAGTTGATAACAATTCTTTATTAACCGATCTTTGAAAAAGAGCTTGGCCTGATGTTGCTGGTCTTGACTAATGGATAGTTGCGGTGAAAGAACGCTCCTGATTTTATCATTCACTTTTGCGTAGGCGTTGTTGTTTTTATCAATTTTGCCTTTATTCAAGGCTCCACAAGTAAAAATGTAGTGTTTTCATAAATTCTTTGCGTGGAATTAATTTTTAGCCCGGTAGTAGACTAAAAAAATCGGTATTTACCTCGTATGTTTCCTCGAGGCAGTTGAATGATGCTGGTCTGTGAAGAATCTGGAAGAGTACTAGAGTTTCTTGTAAGATTTAATTCCACAGTTGGGGATAAGTCTCTAGGTGTACTCATTTGATTTTCTTAGGAATTAGATTTCTTATAATTTTCGTCACTTTGACCATCGTCTACTTTTATATTTTAGGAATAAGATTTCTTATTTTTCCGTCTGACTGGTGGACGCATCATCTTTGTACATCGGAACTGGTTTACTAAGTTCGATATCACATCATTATTTAACGAAGATATGGTTAAAATCTATACAAACACAACTTATGTCAAAAATATACACGCGCACTCAAACAAAAAAACTAACGGTAAAGCTAACCATCCGTCGAAACGACGGGCAAGGCTCAAGTATCTCGAAAACTATAACACTTATCTGTTCGATGCGTGTACCATTGCAGCGACCTCACTGGTGACCAAGTTGGCTAGCTAAGACATTCTGATTCACCGTTAAACAGAGACCGATATTTTTCTCTACGATGCCCGTCGATTCGACGGAGGTTAGCTTTCTAGGGTTAGCCTGTAATTAATTTATCGAGTAAATAACTTTGTCAAACATTCCAAGACTTTGGGCAATTCCCATTACATAACGGGTGGTGACTTTAAAGCAACCTTCTTCTTATTCATCGATCACTACAAAACTTTGGTGGAGCCTGTAATGCTTCCTTTTATATAAACAGAAAGGAAGTATTACTATTCTGTCGTAACAAAATAAATATAAATAAGTAAATATTACATATTCCGTCGTAACCATAATAATACACGAAATCGCACACGCCGAGCGAGGCGGCCGGAGCCAGGGCGCGAAGGTTATACACACAGGCTTACGAGTCACACACACAATGATAGTATCCCTGTCAACCGCCCTTGCGGGGCCTCGGAGCAGGAGACGGAGAGCGTGCCACCGCAGGCCGCGCTGCTATACTCTTGGAGCGACTGTACCGGCGCGCGTGACCCCCCCTTCCGCTAGCCTTTCGTCCTAATATAGGATAGCCGCGCGCCCGCCTGGGCAGTCATCACCAGCCATCATCCGGGAACCGAGCTCTGAGGTGCGTCAGCTACGCCGCCCGCCCTAAGCAAATTACAGCCGCCATTTGCATAAAAGTTACGGTGTCGGAATTGTTTGTTGTTATTTTTCAAATGTGAGCCAATAACATACCTCTCGCCGTGTTACAAAGCTAAACCGTGTGTTCAAATGATTTAAACGCAAATAATATACTTCCCGCCGTGTTATAAAGTTAAACAGTGTGTTCAACTAATTTAAACGCATATAGTAACGAGTTCGTCGTGTGAGACAATGTCGGTCTCGCAATAAATACATAATAATAATCGTTCTCTATGTTTTATAAACGACTAAGGGTGAAGTAGACCAAAGTTAAAAAGTTCATCGCAAGCGCCTCGAGCGCCTTTTTCTAAAAATATAATACATTACTATTGGCGTCATGAACATTCCCCGCCAAAAAGGGGTATAATAAAAATAATCGTTTTCGTGCCCTATTAAACAACGCCTGTTCTTTTAACTTTTAATAAAAATACCGTGCTCTTGGACTTCATAAGATTCAGCCGTCATTGGCGTCTCTTCATCAAAATCGTCTCAACTTCGGCCCCCCGCTCGGGCATTCCGACGGATCAGCTGACGGAAGACCAACCGTCCACCGCCTCGTACAGCTGGTCAGGGCTGCCACCCTTACTAAAGGTGGTCGATCCACTCCATACTCCGAAGAAAAATTACAGGTTTCGAGTGTTTGTTTATATCTATACATAATTTACAGGAGCCAATTATGGCTAATCTCTAACATTCGCAAACTATTTACAAAAAGATATCAAAAGGATAACCAAGTGACATTAATCTAACTCAAGTGATGTAACTTTAAAAATAGGAAACATAAAGTCTGTTCCAATCCCTGTTCATATTTATCCATACATCCCACGAGCCTCTACTGGGCCGACCTCTGGAAGCTTAACTATATGTAAATTAATATTCTGTAGTGGACCCGACTGAGATTAAATTTCGTTATAGTGATCAGGTTAAAAACATCTTAAAGAACAAAAAACCTTAGAAGAGGTTCAAGAGTTTGTTTGTATTTATACTTAATCTCCTTATGAGAGCTCCCACTCAACCTCCATTTGGTAATAAACAAATATTTTTTATTTATATATAAAATTATAAAGGAGCATCAATTTTGACTTAAGTAGCCACCAGGGTCATACTTGAAAATTCGGCGCTGTGATTTTCTTAAACCTTTTACTATTGTATTTCATTGTCCCGTATGAAACCACGTTTATAAATTGTATAACATACTGTAGAATTTGTGCCTTATGAACTATTCTCTGTGTACTGAATTGACTGGATACCATCTCATTGTAATAAACCTCATGTAAAACCATACAGACCCTGTTTTTATTTTACTTTCTCCATACTATTCCCCAACCAATCTGAAAGAAAGTAAAGGGAATGGACCACAACCACTGAAGCTTAGAATCCTGGTAAGATAACCCTGAGCGTTGGTTGGTCAGTTAGATCGTGTAGAAGTAATTCTGCATATGAGAGAACAAGTACGTTCTCGGCAACCGCGTTCAGTGGTTTATTGGTAAATTCCACATTTCAAGCCCTTCTTTCCTACATCTGGGAAATACAGACGAAAGAAGAGAACACACGCTCCCCCAACCAAACAGCCATAAAACCAGAGACTTCCAAAGATAATAGCTCAAACAGCTTTCACTTCCAAAAAGACACTGATAACGATATTGGCCTATTCAAATAGACATTGCTGAAAAATTATACGAAAATATCTATCCGCTAAAAGCTCATAATAAAGAGAAACTTCACAACCCGTTAAATATTCTGTGATTATATGTTTGCCGAGTAAGTAGGTGCGGACAAGCCTTTATTGTTCGTGAAACGTAGAGGTATGCCGCGCGTGTGACGCGTGCTTTACCTTTGTTTCGGCTGAATCGGACGAATCGCGAGACGCGGCCGTTAGCAGCGAGTTTGGCCAATGAAACGCGTCCTGAGATGAGACTTTGACTTTTACACGCAAGTTGGAATCAAAGATGGCGGGAGATAGGGACTATTTTTAGCGATACAAATTGGAGAGCGGCACTGAGTTTTCAGCCTAGAGGTCGGCCGAGGCCTTGTCGAAGAGAGTCCGAAATAAGGAAGATAATTTAACTGGACCGAAGAAAAAGCCGGAGTTTGATAATAATTCAAAGGAGATTTGGAACAGTGAACAGATAAGCATTTCCAATATTATTTATTTCTATTGCCTTTTATGTGTATTATATTTAGAACTTTATATTACTATGCGCGCATCAGATTTAATATATGATAATTCGTAATTTTGCGGCTGTGATAATCCAGCAGGCGTTCTTCCCTAATACTTATGTAATTTTCAAATATGCAAAGGAATTTTTGTATTATCTATACTGCTGACTGAATACACAGATTTCTATATGAATTGCCTAGTAGCAGTATAATAATTGTTGTATTACGTGAGTAGCGTGCAATACGGTCTTCAGCTGGGGATCACATTTATATTTTCTATTACGGTTAATTATTTTTACTATCGGGCTGTATTATTTAGGGAATAATTGAGATCGGGGTAATTATGTGTAATTAATATCTAGGGTTGTCAGTGTGATATAAATTCAAATCGTACGAGAAATTTCCTCCAAATAATATATTTTAAAAATGCATCTGGATTTTATATTTATTTTATTAAAACATGAATGTGTGGTTTATTTGGACTCGTTACATGTTTGTATTGCGTATCATTAGGCAATCGTTTAAACACGATTTGTTCCTATCAAGTTCTTATAAAGACGTATTTCGAATTGTATATATTGTATCTATTTAGATTAAGCCGCATTTATTAATTCTAGAAAGGGTTTTCGTATTGACGCAAGGCCCCCATTATGAGACGAGAATAGGTTATATTCATAGCACGATTATAATAGGTATTTTTGCCGCGTAAGAGGTGGCACTTTGAAAGGTACAATCGCGTTTTATGTTCGTCCCGGACGGAGAAGTTCTGGCGGTATGTAAATAAATAGAATTAAAATATTATTGGTTATTTAGGATAGCGTTTTACTTGATAAAATTGCAGGGGATGTTTACGGTGTCGGATTTTAATGTTTGTGCAATATGGTTTGCGCTAAAATTTATTCTGCTTCGAATGCAAGATATTATTTACAGGTCAGCCTGGCATATGAATAAAAATTGTTATACTATCGCCATCTATCGAACTCAAACATGACTGGAATAATAATTATCTTTCGATATATTGCTATGACTTTTTAATAATACATGGTGCATTTTATAGTGATTGTCAGACGTACGTATTTAGGGGGAAGGGTTTGTTCAGGGGTAGTTAACCTTCGGTCTTCCGTAATCGCGATAGTTATTCATATGACATTGTTTAGGCTAGATTCTAGTTTGAAGAAAACACCACAAATGGTGCGATATTCTAATTTGATTACGTCCCACACGGGACGGCATCACGTGAACTTGACCGGACGGCGCGCCGCTCCGAGGGTCGCATTTATCTGGTTTGGTGGAGATTTGGAACAGTATGAAAATAGTTATATAGATTCCAGATAGATTCCATAGTTATTTACTTATATGACAGATTGTTTTGTTTTATTCATTTAATATAAATAATATCATATTTTTATGAGTTACCGTAATTATTTATCTATGTGATTTTATTATTGTGAGTGAAGCAACGAATACTACTTTCACGAATACGAATGTCAGGCCTACTATTCGGTGAATACGAATACGAATATTTCCACCAAGGTAGGAGAACTTAAATATACTTGTAAATATAATAACCTTGATGCAACGAATACTACTTTCACGAATACGAATGTCAGGCCTACTATTCGGTGAATACGAATGCGAATATTTCCACCAAGGTGGGGAAACTTGAACATACTTGTAAATATAATTACCTTGATGCAACGAATACTACCTTCACGAATACGAATGTCACGCCTACTATTCGGTGAATACGAATGCGAATATTACCACCAAGGTGGGGGAGGACGCAAGCATACTTGTAATTATATTGTTTATGTCTGCTTGTGATATCACTATACGGCGTAGATGAACTAGTTTGAAGGGGTTTATGTCCTGCATGTGCTCGGCGTAGAGGGAATGGTCTTTTGTTTCTAGGATCCTATACAGGTTTACAGGTGCTGATATTGAAATATATATGCAAGGAAAACACTTTTTTGGGAATCACTAACTGGATCACAAATATTGAAGCACACATACACACAAGGAGGAAGTTATGTTAAATACATGACTGGAAAGTTGTTATTGGAAAACACAGGCGCCACTAGAGGATGTGGACAGTTTGCAGAGAACTTCAACTTCTGTCAGTTAAGGACCTTTTACTATTACTATTCTTTCGCCTTTTTGCATAACCGTGGATGAACTTGATTGAAGGGGCTTATGTTCTGTATGTGCTCGGCGTAGAGGGAATAGTCTTTTTGTTTCTAGGATCTTATACAGTTTTACAGGCGCTGATATTGAAATATATATATACAAGGAAAACACATTTTTGGGAAACATTAACTGGAAGGCAGATATTGTAGTACACACACACACAAGGATGACGTTACTTTAAATACATGACTGGAAAGCTGTTATTGGAAAACACATACAAGGAGAACATCATTTGAAGGCGTTACTAGAGGATATGGGCAGTTTGCAGAGAACTTCAACTTCTGTCAACTAAGGACCTTTTACTATTACTATTCTTCTTGTCATCTGTTGAACGTGGTGCTTGTATGCAAAACTTAAACATATTTAAAATTACTAATGAAAAGAATCTTAACATTGTAAGATTTGCTAATGGAAGGAGGGAGGTCGGAATTCATTGGCGCTGTGACGATCGATACGTTGTGACACGCCAGGTGGGCGTGCCACATGGGCAACTTAACGCATACCATCCTTATAATAGAGAGGCTACGGCTCAAGAATATGCGGTTGTTTCCTATAGCTCGGCGTCGAGAACTCACCCGTAACACGCTGGTGGGAAGCATCTCAGCGATTGATCGTCGCGGGGCTATTGATTTCAAACCTCTATGTTCTGAATGCAGGAGTGACAGCTATTTCTCCATCATGTACATTCTAATTTATACTGTACTAAAATAGTTTCACCACCCATCACCAATTTGATTGTCGTGACTGACAGAATTGATTCTGAAAGGTGGGAGATCGGGGTTCCTTCGCATCGTGGCGATCAAAGTGTCGTGACACGCCAGGTGGGCGTACAACATGGGCAGCTTAACGTATACCATCCTTATAATAGAGAGGCTACGGCTCAAGAATATGCGGCTGTTTCCTATAGCTCGGCGTCGAGAACTCACCCGTAACACACTGGTGGGAAGAATCTCGATGCTTGGTCGTCCTCGGTGTCATCGAATCCAGATCTCCATGGTTATATCTTAAATAGAAGCTGATTTATTTGAACGAGTATCCTGATCGGGAATGCCAGTTGACATCTCACCCTGACACATCATTAATCATCTTTACTATACTGCTGTATACCAGGAGCCTTTCGGAGCCCTTCTCCTCTGGCACAGGACATACATATCGGGAACCACACAATTAACCATAACATTCACTCTGGAATACTATCTCTTTAATATCTTTAGTCAATTAGACTACACCGTGGGATCATCCACATCTATACTATCTCTTTAATATCTCTACTCAATTAGACTACACCGTGGGATCATTCACATCAACTATAATTGGCGATGCTAACATGGCTCTGTCTGACGCACTCAGGGATGAGTCTTTTCCAGCCAATAGTTAGTTATTCATTAGTTCATTCAGGCCTTTAATCAGCAGTAAACATAATAATAATCCGGCCCATGTAGCCGCGACGTGGGATCCCCATCATTATACACCAGTCATGCTCTGGGGCCGCATCCCCCTCCCCTCTACAGGGGGGGGGGCATCTCGAATCCACGTTTGAACAGAAGTGGTTAGACACTTCTTAAATTTCACTTACAAAACTGTATCTTCCATTCCCTTAGAATCTCGGGCTGTGATAATGTCAGACAAAGCTTGCCCTGAGCCTCTGGATGCGTCTTAGTTGTTATAAATATGTTTGTCTATGTACTATGAACAGATTGAGCAGATAGGACAACGTGGGACGCGCTATCGGTAGGTTTCTTACTTGTGTTTTGAATATAACGTATGCTATTATATCTTGTAAATCTGTCATAAATGGGTACCGCGTGTGTTGTGCTAACACTGTTCTTAGCTGCTATAATGAGGTATTGATAATCAAGGCGAGCGGAATCTTTAGCGTATGCCGTTAACTTGGCAACGATTGTATTGTTTTATATTTCAGTATTTTAAACCCGGTGGTATTATAGTTATGGTGGTACAATGTAAGGAAGTTTTGCTACTAGCGTTTATTCCTCAGCTACGCCGCAAATAGTTGGCTTTTAGGCCGACTCAGGACGTGGACGATATCGGCTATCTCTCGTATAGGCGAAACTGTAGAATTCTGGAACGGTTTCTAGAAGGGCCAAAGTAATTTCGGAAATATGTTTTATGTCTCTGGCATTTCGCCTATAAGTGTTCGAAGATTATACGTGGATTTCGTGTCGATAACGGTTAGGCGTTCTATCATCTTTAGTAAATAAATCCGTTATGTTAATTACGAGTACGGATTAGTTACGTGCGTTTGTTATTTCCATAGTTAGGTAAGAATTCGTTCTATATTAGTCTAGTCGCGTTAATAAGAATACGAATCTCACCACATATCAAAAGAATTTTGGATAGCTACGAACACAACGGAGGGGGAATTTTCCTAACCACTAGATAGACCACGACTGGCCAATTTTGAAAATATAAATTCTTAACAAAAAAAAATATATAATATTAGCTTTCATGTAAATATACTTCCGAAGTTCTAAGTTCGACTTAAGTTTTCATCTAGTAGCTTAAAGTATAAAGCGTGTGCTTAAAAGTCACAAAAGTCGTAATAAAGCTCAATTCGGTAGCTTAAAGTCTCAAGCTTTGGGCTTTTCGTAAAACTTATATTATTAAACTTTATAGTTAGGTATTTAGCTTTAGGTAGCCAGGCAGGTTACGTTACAACACGTCTAAATAGTTATTTCTCTAGCATTTTTAATATGTGTACAAATCATTTTTCTACACATAGAAGTAATAGCTCTATGTCGAGATTATTTACTTAATTGAAATACCTATTTTATTACCTACTTGAAATACTTCTCACTCGATCCCCAAATGTAACACATGCTTCTCTCTTTAGATCATTCGGCCGTTTAGCTTATTGAACTCCCTCCTCCGATAGAGTCCATATTTGACGACCATAAATGAAGAAGCACCTGTACATAGCTTTAACAAGAGTCAGTTTAGTCTTGACACTTACTTTTATCACCGCGCTATAAAGGCGACGTAAAACCCGTTTCACCTTCCTGCTTCCCATTTCCATAAAATTCAATTGCGGATTATTTGACCTGCTTCAGTTGCGCCCCAGAGATTCAAGCCGCAAAATACGAAGTCAACTATTTTAAAAAAATGCCCACGTTACCTGCCACTCACTCAATATGAGTAATCAGAAATCTTGTTTTGAGAAATTGAATATTCCAAGTTAGATTATAATGAGAGTGAATATATCAGAGGGATATGTCATGTTGATCCGTCTCTATAATATTCTGCCCTATTCTGACGTTTCAGTATTCATCATGATATTCAGACATTCAATGATAACTTGAAAGACTGGAATACTGTAAATAATCTTTATTTCAATGATCGTTTACAGTTTGTAAATTCAAAGTATTTTCGTTAATGTTTGAGGATGTTGGTTATTAAAAAATATTTGCCTTTGTGATATTTGATAATAAATAATCATTTCTAAATTATGCCTTTTGCAGAAACTACTGACATTAACCTCACAAACTACGAATGTTGTCAACTTACACGGTACACTAAAACCATGGTATACCGAATTCGACTGAGCTCACCAAATCAAATGACGCAATCAACAAGCTCATGCAACTTATATCAACATAAAAAAGATGTTTTCCGTGATAATCTCAACCTTCGAATACAAACAAATAAATGATATATATTCTAGATATTTTTAATTGAATGAAAGCAGATGATTAGATAATTTATTTATTCTCAAAATAAGCTGGGTAAATTCTCAAAATAACCGAAGAAAATATTTTGTTTTGGATGAAAAAAGATAAATAAGTAATTATAGAAAAGATAATCAGAAAGCCTGTATGTCTAGGACATGTAATGAGACATCCATGATAAGTGCTAGATCTTGGACCACAAAATGCAAGGAAAGATTGCCGGAAGTCCGGGTTCTGGATGAAGGGGAACATCATGGATAAGAAACCTGCGATAATGGTTTGCCCAGTCTACTCATAGAGCTATTCAGGGTTGCAGTAAATAAAGGAATAATAGCCAGCATGATTGCCTAGGCCGAATAGGTAACAAGAAGAAAAACCAGAAGAAGTAACCTAATCGCAATGGGTGGGGAGTGAAAGCGTCTATTACAGTCATAATTGATCTAGCGTATATAGCCAACGCATGTATTTTCAGAGATATAATTATTTAAATTTGAACAATATCTTACCATCATTGTCACGACGCCGACGGTTAGATATTTGAATGTTCACCCCTAGACCAGATTTTAAAGCCACATTAACATTGACAAAAGATACACAAAAGATGACACTTGAACGTCATTCTAGTACAGTTTTAATATACTGTCACGTGTCGTGGCAGCAGGAGGAATTAATGAAAACGCTGGGAATTCATATAGGAATTATTGAATACCGCTTAGTAAATTAAACTAACGTTTATACGTTAGTTAATTTACTGCGATTTAAGCGATAAATGAACTTATAGTTCATTTATCGCTTTTAAATGTAAATTCCTTAAATTAAACTGTTTTGCAATGGATCACTCGTAAATATACACTTTATATTCGCTTTAACACTATTTTCATTGTTCACTAGAATATTCCATCAATTTTCGCACTTATTAATTTCGTTTCGGTTTATCTCGCCACGTAAGAACTTTCTAGAATCGCTGTCGAATCTCCACTCACTTGGCACTTCTGCTCGCTTGGCCGGACTAACCCGCCGCCCGCGGCTACCTTCGACTGTATTATCGTTGTGAACGAGCACGGAAAACAACTCTCGGGTTACTTCCGCGTGTCATATTTATACTGGCCAACGCTATTATCGAAATTTCTAGACGTTTCCCGCGTTTTCGAGAAGGTCCTCGCATTTTCCAGACTTTTGGAGATATCTCTCGAAAATCGGAGATGTTCCAGATCCTTCGGTAGTATTGTGCCAACTTCAAACAACTGTCACTTTGACAGAAGTGCGTGATTATTTTTTTAGCCTCATTAAAATACGTTCTAGTTGTTAAATACTATGCGAGTATGTAGAAATTGGAAAAACTACACTTTTTTGTTAAACTTATCTAAATATTTGTTTCATCTCCGAATAATGATGAAAAATATTTAGCAACGCACTTAATTATAAATCCGAAGCAGAATAAGAATGGATGGTTGCTGCCGGAGGAGAGGGAATGTTTGGGGGGATTTGTGGCGGAAAATTAATTTCCCGACCAGTAAAGCGTAATAATTGGGAGGCTTAGCCAAATCTAATTAATTTATAATTCCAACACAATAATAGCACAGAGATGGTCCCTGTTTGCAATAATCGCGTCCTCCTTTCGATGATTCAAGCTCACTTATAAACATTTTTTTTTTCTTCTTCAAATGTAGCAAATTTATTTTGTGGTAACATAATTATAATTAATATAAATTAACTTTATTATAATTAATATAAATTATTTTTGTTTTCCTGATGAAGAAGCCATTGGCTTTGAAATATGTTGATTTTTTTCAATAAATAAGTGGTTTAAACAAAGTTAATTTATATTAATTATATATTTTTTTAATTTTTGAAATAATTCAAGCCAAGAATTTTACTGGCGTTCTTATACCGTAAATATTTTTAAATATTTTTTCAACGATGATATCTTTAATCGTCTTTACTACAAATAGGCCTACAAATAGGAATGAAAAAACTGCGTTTCATCATATTTTTATAGATTTTGTTAATATATTTTATTTGTATGCTTTTAATTTTTTTAATATTTTCTTAATATAATCCAAAATTATACTGAAAAGTATCCTCTTGCTAGTCCAACATTTTATCAAGCGTAGTCAAACATGACCGATTAAGAAATCTACAATTTGGACCGGGGCAAGCGAGTGATTATAAAAGAATGTTTAATGGGGTACGCCCGTCCGTCAAAACCATCCGTTGAAACGACGAAAAACAGTACTTTTTTTGCAAAATATATAAAGTTTATGCACGTGATATTTTACATTTTGATTAGTTAAAAGTTTTTTCAGTAAAAATACATTTTTTAAATTTAAATTGACTTATTAATTTTAGAACTACAGAAAAATTTCTGAAATTTCTATTGACCTCACTGGTGACCGAGTAGGCTAGCTGAGACAAAATATTCGGATTCACCGTTATGTTTAACCGTCTCTGTTGAGACCGCTATTTTTCTTTAC
The DNA here is from genome assembly GCA_016648135.1 of Agrypnia vestita. Classification (NCBI taxonomy): domain Eukaryota; kingdom Metazoa; phylum Arthropoda; class Insecta; order Trichoptera; family Phryganeidae; genus Agrypnia; species Agrypnia vestita. The sequence continues at coordinate 111,628 of JADDOH010003872.1, forward strand.
GATGCCCGTCGATTCGTTAGATGTTAGTTTTCTAGGGTTAAGCATTTATTTTGATAATAGCCAAATTACTGATGTGCCACACATTACATGTAGGTATGCATCACTATTCAAAATAATGCAAAAATATAATTAGGTAGTTTAAAAAAAGTTATTATACCTTTTTTTTAAACAAAGGTTGTTCAATTATTTTATATATCTTTAAAAAATAATTGTTTTAAGCATGATGTATAATTTAGTGGCCACCTCGATACAAGATTATCCTAATGGAGGGGAACTATTATCATTAATTAATATGAATAGAGCAATAAAACCCTAATAATGATTAAATAAAAGTAAACGAAAATATTTTCAAATCAACCTTATTAGTTTTGTTTTTAAAAAGTTTAATCTTATTTTAACGTAGAATGGAAAACTTAAGTAATCACAGATTCTAAGATTCCACAAATAAAATCTTATAACGAGGAAATCGTGTTTTTATTCGAGGTTTACTTTTAAGTACTTTGTACAAATAACTTTTTTAAATTAAAATGTGCATGTGGCTGTGGGAGGAAAATGAAACATTTAAAACTATTTGAACTTTTAATTTTAGAATTTTATACGCCAAGTCACTGGACACGAATTTAACTGGAGCACTGTTCTTAAATTCACTCTTAATATTTGTAAAATATTTAACACTGATTATTTAATTAGTAATTCTCACTTATTTATCCGTATTCTGAACCAAGCAATATTGCTATTTTCTGTATCTTGACAGTTATTGTATTACATTGTGATGCCGTTTTTTTGACGTTTTATGTTTGACAGGTTTGAAATTAATGAATTCAATGAATTAGAAAGCTAATTAATCATAATTGTGAATAACTTAAGGTTTGTTTACGCGTTAGAGCTTTCTGATTGATTGAATTCATTATTTTCAAAAATGTCAAACTTAAAACATCGAAATTGGAGGCAATCCAATGTTATACATACCTGTCAAGATTGGGATAAAGATTTTACATTTCAATATTGCTATTTTCAGAAAAGCACAAATCACTCTTGAATAACTTGTCTCTCATACACTGATGCACGTTATAAAAATAGCTCAAGTTTGCACTAGGAAACATCTCGATTATCGGTAGGTACATTTTTGATTAACTATAACTGAAATCACACAATGAATAAATTTATCTATTTATTTATTTTTATACCATTTGAAAAGACATACAAAAAATAAAATTAACGAAACTTTATTTTAACTGCTACCGGGATTCGTATGTATCTTTTCTTATTAATTAATAAAAAAATATTTAATAATTCATACAACTTTGTTATGAAATTGCAACTTCATGTTTTCTTTAATATATATATTTATTTTTTTATACATACTAAGCTTTCTTTCTTAGGACTTAAGAAATTTTTGTTTGTGCGTGAAGGAATTGTGTTTTGAGTTTCTGTTTGTGTTTTTTTTGTGTTTGTGTAAGTAATTTAGGAATTAATTTTTAAAGATATCTATAATAAACCGTCATTTCACAAATGTTCTGGAATATGGTTGTATATTTTACACCATTCCAGTAATTTTTGATTTGTTGTGAACGTTCATAGTACTAGTAAATTCTTGAATATGCGTTGTTTCTTTAATTCCTAGCATCTCAACAACATATACATGAACGAAAAAGTCGACAATCTCTTAGTCACTTAAAAATTTGACGAAACAAAATGAACGTACATTGATATTTTTATGCTTAAAAAAGCCTTCCATTTTATTATTATCCGGATAAAATTTCTCTCAAATCTGATGAATATTCCAGTTGAATATTGGCCCCCAAACTAACATCTGTAGCAGACATTTTCAAATTCTTTTCTTTCTTCCACTCAAAGTTGACTTACGCTAATGATCGTTTTTCCTTTTATCTGACGTTCTCCGGGACGATCAAAAAATATTCAGATTCAAACCGTTTCCGACTTTTTTCTGCAAAAAACTTTGTGTAATCTTTAAAAAAATGGCGAATGTTTTTACTCAGGGCAGTCCAACGGGGGGTCCGCGTGGCCTTAACGAGTTTTCCAGATTTTACTTTGCGATCAAATAATAAACTCTTTTTATCTTAATTATACAAACACGCTTTTTATTCTTGTATAAATGACTTCACAATTGCAAGTAATATTTATACATTTTTACTGTGAATAATATTATTTGATTGTCATACTTTTTTATGATACTTCCAGGTAATAAAATAATTTTTCATTGAGTTTGTCCAAATTTTTTAAAAACAGTACTGGTTTTTATCTCAGAGGGACATCATTAATCGAGATATATTATTGATATCTCGTAAAGACGAAATAGTATTTTTTTATGGGAAAGTAGGTATGGAAACTTTTTTTGGCAATGCATACTAAAGCTTACATGAAATATCATATGGCTGGCTTAAGTAATCACTTTACACAATGTGAAGTTTTCAATTTCCACCCATGATAGAATGACAAATTTGTCAAATTTTTGGAAATTGTATATATACATTTAAGTTTTACGACCCGTTTCACATGTGTGTTGCAATTATCACAAGCTTCATCGGTCACTAAAGCTTTTTCAATCCCCTAATCAAATACAGATATTACTAATGAGGTATCTATATTTTTGATTCACTGAAGCTAGCCGTATGATGATAGATCTTAAGCCCTACGCACACCCAAAAAAAACTTCCCATAAAAATCCACTTTCCCATAACAAAAAAGTAATTTCATCTCTATGAGACATCTATAATATATCTTGATAAATGATGTCCCTCTGGGATAAAATCCAGTACTCTTCTTAAAAATTTGGACAAATTCTAAATATTCTGAATTTAAAAAACTAATTTTCAGGCAGTTATGTTATATAAAGAAATCTCGTATACATATGCAAATGAAGATCGGTAGGTACCTATTGATCTTCATTTAATTTGAATTGTTAAAATGGAACGTTTAAATTTGTGTGAAAATTCTTTCACAAACAACTGACAATCGAGCTATTGAGAAAATTAAAATATACCGGTGATAAAGTTTCTAATATAAAATAATAGCTTTAAATGTTGTTTCTCTTTTCAGGTGTGTACTATTATTATTTTTAAATTTTAATGTGAAATATTATGTTCTTTTGCTTATAATATATTTACTCTTTTCAGAGCAACGCAAAAAAGCTTTTATTTAAAAAAACTAAAATATTTGGGAAACCACATTATACATATATGAAGGATATTGCTAAGACATTCCAATCAAAAATATGGATATCTCATTAGTGACATCTGTCTTTTATAAGGGGAATAAAACGGCAATGGATGTTAATTTGTGTGAAGCGATCACTTGAGCCGACCGTACGATCAGTCGTAAGCCCAATGAATACCAAAAAAAAAAGTCTTCCAAAATTACTTTTCCATAAAAAATATAATTTTGTCTCTATAAGACGTCAATAATATATCTTGATTAAATGATTTATGATTTATTTTATTTATGTAGATTCATTTATCAAATTTATTTAAAATGCACAGAACTAGGGACGTTTAAAATTGGGACTTTACAATAAATGTAATTTTATTTATAAATGAATACGTGTATTGTATATGGTATAAGTATGAAACGACGGATATTCGTACAGATCGAAAGCATCTAGCGACCAGTTTCATCTGCTTTCTGCTTCTCATGCTCGACATGAATTTCAACATTTTTAATTACTGTTCCCGTTTAGAATTTAATAACTTTTTAAGTTTTTAATCTTAACCATAATTCTCCTTTCATATGAAATATACAAATGATGCTGAATCTACATGCATATACGTATTGCATCCCGAGTACAAGACCTTTCTTGAATGTAACTACATGATTCATTAAAGATAATGAGGCATAAAGTTTATTGTCCTCATAATTCAAACAGTATTTATTTTTCTTCTTTTCTTTGAAAAAAAAACAGAGATGCGAATACGATATACACTTTGCTTTCAATATTCTTACTATTTTCAAACATAGCTAAGCGCTTGTGCTATGGAAATTGGACTAACTTATCCTGAAATGGGGTTCGAAATACCGAACACCATATGATTAGCGACTGACGAGTTCCATAACCACTTCGTCAACATGTTTAAATCAAATTGAAGCATCACAACATGCATACATTTTTACGACTGTCAAGGAAAATGAATCTGTTTTTGTTCACATTTTTACGTTTTAATAATTTTTGATAAAATTTCAGTGCGTTTTTGTTTTCTGGAATATTATTCATTTTTACTAAAACGAATTTATTCTTGATACACGAAGTAATTTTCTTAAGATTTTGTAAATATTGATTGTAATTGATTACTTCGTAGTTAAATATTATTACTGATGTATGCACGAATACATTTTAAGTTTTTAGTTCAATCTCAGTCGGAGCGCACCTGATATCATAATTAAAAAAATATATTTAGGATATTATGTTCGCAACTACTTATTTCATAAAAATATTACGAAAATATCTCTCTGAAATAATAAATAACGAAATTATAAATAGCTACCTAGACAGATATTTTTAGATTTTTTTCTATGCATAAGCATAAAACCATTACAATTAATAATAATATACTTCCAATGTTACTTCGTAGAAAAAAGTCTGTAAGTGGTCACAGCGCTGGCGCTGGTGGGAGGTACTTTTAAATAGATATTTAAATATAAAGTGATGACGTTAATCCCATGCGTGATATGAAATAAATGAATGAAATACAAGGATACACATAGATATCAAATAATAAAATGATTTATTTTATTTATTTATTTTTCCGGAACCTGGAATTGAACCATAGACCTCTATCTATCGCGGACAGCGTGTTAACCATTTCACTGCCCCGGCCAATTGACATTTCGTCAATATTTGGTAGTTACATGTTTCTTACCTTCGAATTTGACTCATTTTTTTATACATTTTTTAGTTTTTGGGAAGTAATTAACGTTACGAGAATAGTCCCAAGTCCCCCTCCCCCTCCAGTCCCAAGGGTAGAAACTATATATTAAAAAATATCAATTAGGCAACTCATCAAAGAAAACCAACTTACATAATTTAAAAAAAAACCATCACCAAGATTACAAGCTAACATTAAAATCCCACAATGCAATACAATAAAATATCAACAAAATTTCATAAACTCAGGCATAATTTTTTTTAACAATCTTCCAATCGAAATAAAAAATAACAAAATAATTGAAAAACAAATAAATAAAACATCTCAATAAATACAACTAGACACATTACCCTCAAAATCAAAAACATTTCATCCCACTACTACACCCCATATACTCGTATACATTATCAAGATTTGCAATATAAAAAAAAATAATTGGAAAATAATTATATATATATATAATCTAAAATAATTATATGTCACAATGCAAAGTACCTCGTCCGAGCAATGCTCTTAAGTGGAGAGGTACTATATATAAAAGAATTATGTAATAAACGTTGTTTTACAATAAAATAAAAAAATATCAAATTAAGCTTTGACGTCTTCTTTTTTTTGAATTTCGAAAATGGGAATATTTCTTTGCTAAACTGCAAATTGAGTGATATTAATTGAGTAAATATATTTTTCATATTTAATGGAACAAAGTCCCGCGATATTTCACACGAATTAAATTAATCAAATTCAAGGATACATATAAATATCAAATATCGCCACCTCCTTACATGGTTTACATATTGCATCCACTGCCAAATGTAATTACCTTTCTAGGTGATACATATTTTTTTTTATTCTTTAATATGTGATTTGATAAAAATATGTTTTAAATTTTATTATTATTTAACCCTTATGTTACTACCCGGGCACCCGGGTATCCATTTCCGACTTCAAATTAAAATAATTTTATTCATAAACCCTTGATGCTTTTGTCCGCCCGGATCCCCATTATTTGAGGTATTTGAAAGGGATTTATGTATTGTTTGATCTAATTTTACTTTTAAAAAGGTATTTTATATGAACTTAAACTTCTCTAGCCCTCTGATTACTACCCAGAGCACCCGGGTACCCATTCGGTATCGATATTTTCATTCAGTGATAGACATAAATTTTACAATCAGATTTCGTTTAATTTTAAAAATTAATCATGTTCGGTTTGTTCTTGAGTCCCGACGTTACCTCACCATGATGCACAGTAGGGTGGGCCAAAAATTTTTTTTTGTCATCTTAAGGGGCACATCGATAAAAAGATGCCAAATGGTCTCAAATTAACATATGTAAAATATCATTACATTCTGATAAGTCTATCTGCCTCCGGATTGATGACGATTTTTCTTTTTTTTTCGAGATATGTTCTCATTAGGATTCCAAACCAATAAACTTTCTTCAAGCATAGACAATGTATATCGTGATTGCGAGTATGAGGGGTTAGTAAGTTCAGTGTGGGAGAGTCGAGGAACACCTAGGACGTACGTGCGCCCTGTTCACGTATTTAGTCAGTGTTAGTATAGCTCTGGCCGCAATTACTCGAGGTTGTGTCGGGCTCGTTTTCCTTATTTCTAGTATGGTTCGTACACGTCAAAAGCAGATATGTCCGTTGTTTGGTGATTCAAATGATATTAAAAGTAATATTTTACCAACCTATGAAGATGTTATAAGGTTCTGAGTGGAATTGGCAATCGATAAAACGTGATAATAGGAAATAGAGAATACTGTCGTTGCAAAAATTGAAGAAATGTAGTCAAGAGCTTCTATTCCTACTATCCAAAAAATGACGGAAAGTGATGTTGAAAAGGTATCATCTGAAATTCAACAATCTTTGAAAAACCACCCTCAAATACCAAAGAAAAAATTAGAAGAATTTCGCCGTACCAGTTAAATGTTCTTTGACCTTTCGTCTTGTAAGTGTAAGAATATTTACGAATGCATTTGCATTTGCTCCAGCTTCTGGCGCATCGAAATATATAGACCAAGCAATCACCGATTTTATTTTGAAATCAGAAATATCTATGAAGTTTTTGGTGGCTGTCGCATATGATGGAACTAACATGAACGTTGGTAAATATGGAGGTGTTATATATCTGCTTGAAAACAGAGTAGGTAAACCGTTGCAGTGGATTATCTGCTTACTTCATATGAATGAAGTACCGTTTCGGCACTTATTTCTACATATTGATGGTGGCCCAAAACATTTTCAGGGAGAATCGGTAAAGATCTAGAAGTATGTGAAAAGGCCCATTGCTTGATTTCAACAGAGTTACCCGAGTTTTCTGTTCAATGTATTAGCACTGACCAAACATATTTTTATATGTTTGGTCAGTGCTAATACCTTATACCTTATATTTATTCTGAATAGTCTCAGCGATTTCAACAGGCATGTTTCCTAAGGATTTAGTTAACAAATCGCCAGGCAAAATGTCTCACGCCCGATAGCTAACTCATCCTAATCGAATTCTGCGTTTGTATGTTTTAATGGAATCTCCTTCTAAAAACTTAGTAATTCTTGCTACGTATGTCATCAAGGCTTACGCCCCAATATGGTTTGCTATAAAAATTCACCCTTCCTATAAAAATGGAGCACGGCACCGGTTCAAACTCATCACTGCAACAGGATATTTGTCCACAGAACTGAAAGCCATAATAGAATCTGTAATTCAATGAAACAGTTACTTCGCACACCCTGAAAATTTATTAATCACAATGCTGAATGACTTATTTCAACTACCTACATAAAATTGGATGCATCGTCTTACACAGATCTCATTGACTGGCAGGAGAATATATCCGATCCATCAATATTGAAATGCATACCTGACAAAAACATCCAACTGTTTGTCGTTCAAAATCAGAAAGAGAACTCTCATTATTACGCCTGCCATGCCGCAAGAAAGCCGTTGAAAGAGCAGTCAAGACTGTGACAGAAGTTTCAGACACATTGTGCAAAAAATCTGAGAGAGAAGGCTTCATAAAAAATCAAATATTATCTCGGAAAGCCATGCCAAAATTCGATAATATGAAGGATTTTTCGGCTGTTTCAAACATTATAAAAAATAATAATATTAATGCCATTTTTATAAACATTTACTTGTAATAAATAAATTTAACTCGTACAAGTATATTTCGTTTTATTATTTAACTTTTTATGCATTTTAAACTTTTTAAATCTTGTTGTAAAGTTTCGTTGAAAATGAGATTTTTTTCCAAAATATGTGTTCTTTAAAGTCAATCCGGAGGCAGAAGACGCTATCGCATTGTAATGAAATTTTAGAAGTAAGCTAAAAACATCACTTAGCACCCTTTTCTTGATGTGCCTAATAGAAATCATAAAAAAATAATTTCTTCATACAACGGTGGCCCACCCTAATGCACAGATGATAAAAGTATTACTTTTTCAGTTTTTTTGGCACACAAGAACAATTTTTTACATTATCATTGGATTCAAATAATAATCCTTTGCTTTCGCCGGAATATACTATTTATATCGTCTTAATGTACCAAAGGTTGCCTTATTCCAAGATAAAATAATATATTGTTCTTTGGCATATTACATTGAACATTTTTCCATGACTTTGGGAAGTCATGAAAAAATTTCGTATGTAATATTACGTCCACAGCCTTTGAGCAGCCAATTCTTTCACGTTGGTGAGTTTCTCGTCCAGATGTTAATTTTCAGGTGTATATTTAGTCAGTAAGAGGATAATAATTTTCTGCATCACATATCCATCATACTTTAATCCCTTATTTGGTGGGCTTAGACTGAATATATTGCATAAATTGTATACATCCGCCAGATGAAATGATTGCTCATCGATCATTTGGGTTGCTGAAAATTTTGGAATTCAGTATCAACCATACATATTTCACGTATCGATGCAGTTCTGCCTTCATTCAATCGGTATTTCTTCATATTAGCGTCATCGAAGCGAGAAAATTCGACGCTCGGTACTGGGTATAAATTACATTTGAACAAATCAAAAATATAATCTGAATTTAGGTAATCGGTACCATATACTATCAGAATACACATAAATGCATTTAACTCGGATGAAGTCAAATCCTTCCAATGTGGTTCATTAGTACGATCATGTTCGTTGACTCAATATATATTTTCCTGGCCTCTTTATTGGGTGATGGACAATAGTATCAACAATTTCTGGTATAAAAACACATTTGAATGTACTACTAATAGATAATGTTTTTCTTGATCTGTGTAAATCACTTCTATGCTGATGATGAACGATATAATGCGACGTAGTTTTATAATGAATATGTGAATTTTTACGCCATATCATTTCATTGCTAGCCCGGAAATGAGCTTGAGCGAATGTCGGTGGTTCAATATTATTATTATTTTTCGCGTGATGAAATATAGTCCATATCTTCTACTAATTCTTCATCGTTACCTTCTGTATTTGAATATTCATTTTGATCAGTGCGTTCTAAAATACGTTCTTGCTATTCAAAAAATCTTCTGTATCTAAGACTATATCGTTACACAGTAATTGGAGTAAACAATCTTTTTTCAGAAGCGCTCTATCAACAAAAAAATTTAATATAATTAATTTATATCTTTGATTTCATTGAACGTGAAAATATTAATAAGAAAATATTAAGGTTATCTCCTCACATATTACCATTGTTAAAATTTCTTAAATTTTAGTGAATTTGAAAAAAGTTGAGATGATGAAAACTTAAATGTGGTAAACATATAATGAATTTTAACTGTAAATTATATATAACATATAAGAAATTATAACTGTTATAAATATATAATAAATAAATTTCACATAAGATATGTCCCCACTTTAGAAAGATTAGAAGGATTAAGGCTAAAGTTAGAGATATAAAAGAAAAATTCAGTCAAAATATGCTAGTCAATGTCAAGCAAACTGATAAAAATCAGGTATAAAGGGTTATAGATATCGTTATGAGAAGCAGTGACCTTCAAGGAAGCTATTTGATCATTATCTTTATATCAATTTGCGATATACAAAACAAAAGATTGCACGGGGAACGTCCATCCAGGTAGAGTACCCAGGTACCCTGGTTAGTAACTAGTGTGAAAAATTCCGGGTAGTAACATAACGGTTAAATACTGCGAAACTGACGAAAAATATAGCGTCATAATGTTTGTGTAACTCCTTTATTTCATGTATTATTGATGAGTTTTGAATAATTATTATTTATTTATTATATAAACTATGCATCAAGGGACATATATTAGTTGATTATAGTAAAAAAAGAGAGGGTATTTTTTGCGATTTAACGATGTCGTTAGCGAAGTCTGTATAGTTTTTAGTTTTTTCCCATTCGACTAGTCGGGGTCGATATCGCCCATCGTTAGAGGGATGGTAACAATACTTATAAAAGTCTCTTTCTTTCCGAGGAGTCTCTGAGAGGCTAAACAGCCCTTCAGCAAAAGCCAAAAAGAGAGAAATATTATTAAATTTATTTTGTGTAGGTAATCTGCTTTTACATCAAATATAGGATCTTCTCCAAATTTTATTTGCGAAGCTCGCCGAAGGTTTTGAGGCAAAAATTCGAGCACATAATCCCCTTATACTTTTGTTTGAGATTTTCAGATGAGACAACAGTATATCATGGACGAATAGTAAAGTTATAGTGTATTTAACTCTCAATACTTTTACCGTAGTCTAGAGAATTTTTTTATGATAAATCCTCACGCATGTAAGGTTTCATTTTAGCTTGAAGATACTTTTTAGTCAGATTTTATATTTCAATGTTTTTTTATTCATATTTATTCCAGAGAATATTTTCCCTAAAACATATCATAGCTATCGGCTTCGAACGAGATTCCGGTTAATTTATAATTTAAAATATGTAAAGATGAAACTTAGCATAGCTTAATTTTAATGATCGATGAAAAATACACATTACATATATGAGTATGAAGCTACCTATCCGAGGTAGGTACGTTAGCTAATTACGCTATAATGACCTCCTAAATTTCCGTCAATATATATCTACCTTATATGTAAGTCTCTTGTTTATTATTGATTAATACATATTATCCATTTTCAGAAATCCACTTTTGGTAATGCGGTAGTCACAAATTACTTTGGGTATCTGCCGCTAGAGGACGCCACAATTAAATCTTTAATTCATTTTAATTTTGAAAACATTTGATGTAACACATATTTATTATATCGTATCTGCTTGCGAGTTCCGTCTCGTATTACTAGAAGTCATGCAGGTTTTGCCGTGGAAACTGCAACTACTAACTATTTCTTTAATTCCCCACTGCAAAGGCTTCCTAGACTAGCAAACAGATACGAACAACTGGACGTCTTTGCCAATAACTCTTTATTATTCAAACAAATATTAAAAGGTGTAGGTATTTGTCGAATTGGACTTAAATAATTGATTTGTATGTATATTTTATTATTATATTTCGACTTTCAAAGCTTGTGCTATATCTTCTCTCTTTACATTATTACTTTTTTTTTGTATTTAAATTTCTATATTATTATGTTTTTCTTATGCTTCTTGCTTTTTACTTTGTAATATATTTATCTTAATATGTTTGTATCTGTATTCTAAGTATTTTCTTCTCATTTTATTGTCATTACTATATTTACATGTTTTAATGGTTTTTTCCTTCTCTAAACTATATATCTATTCTGCTAATGTATACTCTACCTATCTATTGTAAAAGCCCTATGGGCGTTAATTATTAAATAATAAATAATAAATAAAATAAATATTAAATAACACATTATTATAGTGAAGTTGCAATTTCAGAATAAAGTTCTGTGAATTTTTAAAAACAAATTCATTTATCAATTAGAAAAGGCATACAGAAAAATCTATTCAACGAAAAAATATTTGACTGCTATCGGGACTCGAACCACGGATGTCCAATCTATCCGCAGCAAGTAGTACAAGATCTGTAGTTGAAGTCCCGGTAGCAGCCAAATATTTTTTCAATGATTTTATTTTTCTGTATGTCTTTTCAAATTGTTTAATAAATTTGTTTTTTTACTAAAATATATTTTTTCTCAGGCGAAAATACTAACACCACTGATTATACTTTTTGGCATAAAATGTTACATAATGGTCTGATTTCTTCTAAAATTACAATGTGGGATATATGAAATAACTTGCGGAGACTGGGATATAACGGCCTATCCATGAGAAACTTAAACGCACGAATAAAATAATATCGCCATTGCCTAAAACTTCTCCGAATTTTCTAATCACAAAATTAATACTAATCATTCATTCGATAGTCACAAATTGAATCTACTCCACTCGGTTCCTGATAGAGGATGGTTAATGAATAGTTTGTAAATCATTGATATCCTAAAAAAATTGGATTCTAAAAATTCACTTATAAAAATATCACGTTTAAGTCCACTTCACCAATCCTAGAGCTTTATTCTAATAAAATACCCCTCCCCACTGCGCGCCTCCCTGACCTATAATCCGATTAGATCGATGAATTTGCATTATAGTTAGTTATTAACTAAATCTGATGATGAGAGGGACTGCTCCTCTCGAAACTAGAGCTGTAATCAATAATTAATATTGTGTGTCTATTTCAAAGTTAAAATAAAACATATTTAAAATTGTTAAGATGTCTCTTTGTTTTTTAAATATTTTTTTAAATAATGCTTAGCACCGTATGCACGAGCAAATAAAAAAATAAGTATAGAGTCAATTGGTGAGCAACTTTCCTAGTGAGCAATTGTGGGTAATTGTAGATGAGAAATTTTCCGGTACTCCCAAGTACTAGTGCTCGAACCAGAACTCTTTCATTCACTGCACTGAGCGATAGTATTAAAATCATTTCATAGCAGTCAGATTTTTTTGTAAGATAAAGCTGGGGAAAGAAAACCAAACAGCAGAACTACCAAGAAGGATAGGTCTGGGCTGGGCAGCATTTGGTAAATTAAAACACTTGTTTGAAAATAAAGAAATCCCAGTATGCTAGAAATGAAAAATGTTCGATACCTACATGTATCCTACCGATGTTGACATATGGCCTAGAAACAGCAACACTTACAGAAAAAAGAATACACAAATTAAAATGTACACAGCGGGCCATGGAAAGGCAGATGCTCGGCGTGAGCCTTCGAGATAAAATCAGAAATGAAGAAATAAGACGCCGAAAAAAAGTTGCAGATATTATGGACCGTATTGCGAAATAAAAAGAGCTGGATATTTGGCTCGATAGGAGGATACTAGATGAGCACCCAGAATCCTACAGTGAGCCTGGACAAAAAATAAAAAGGTGGTATGACGACATTGTCCAACAAGCAGAAATAACCTGGGGGTGCCATGCGAAGGGGGAGAAACAGAGATGAGTGCAGGAAAATGAAAGAGGCCTACATTCAGAAGTGGAGGGAAAAAGGCTAAGGAAGAAGAAGAAGAAGTAGAAGATTTTTTGTAAAGTTATAAACAATGTATTTTGCTATCAAGCGTTTAGACTTACGGAGAATAATTTATATTAGGTAGGTACATATTAAATATCGCAGAGAAAAAAACTTTTGAAATAATTGTAATTGTGAATTGGCATCATTAAAAAATAACGTATTTAAATACATTTGAATACATTTCTCGAGAAAGGAATAAAATTCGCAGAGAAAATTTTTCCGCGGCGCTGGCTCTCGAGACGTCAAAAATATTAAAAATTAAAAAGGACCAATAAGTGGCCGACCCTCCGCACGGGCAGGAAGGGCTGAGGAATGTTTCCCCATTCACCGAACTTAAACCGTTTACCGCGGCGACTCTTATTTACGCTATTTTGATTTCCCTCTTCTTCTTACTCGCCCCTCCTTCGCCCACTTCACCGGGGGCTGGAGAGAGGGCTTTGTTGGTAAAGGGATAAATGCCACGAGAGAATTCGGCCTCCGTCCCTGCTCGCCAGGACACTTGTCCTGGAAATCGGGCTACTAATTTATCAAGAAAACATTTTGTAGAGGATTTATTGTGATGGAGTTTCCTCATTTAATTTTTTTATGAATGTTCGAAGCCGTCCCGCCTCTGGCATCTGGGCTTCCTTCGGTGTTTGATTTATTTTATATTATTTATGTTTTTAAACGACAGACCGTTGACAGATATTTAGTGATAGTCTTAAATCAACATATATCATAAAAAACTCAACCTATACAATAAAATCAACAACTTTTAAGTAAGTGTGGAATGCGCGGGTTCCAAGGTAAACGCCGTGTATCGGTCCTAGGTGTAATAGAGAATATTGAGAATTATTGTTATTAGCTAGAGATAAGCGTATATCGCGATATACGTTTATCTCTACCTAAAAAAATCCTTTCTTGAGTACAAAAAGACGTTTTTAATTACGTAAGCATGACTCATTTACAAAAACATTATACTTTTTAAATGTATTTAGTGCGAATCCTTTATAATTTTTTCAAAATTTACAAGTTCAATTTAACTTTTTTAATAAGTCGAACTAGTCGTGGCACTAGATTGTATGTCAAGATGTTTACATTAGTTTATGTCTATATATTTTGGTGGTGTACGGGAAAAATGTTTAATATCATTGGAAGGATTTTGGAAGGGATAGATCTTTATTTCCTATAAAATCTCATGCTAAAAATTATATAAATATCATTCCAGGTGCGAAATTTATGTATACTGTTTTATGAGAAAGGATTACAGATGTCTGTGGCATAGTCCAATCAAATAAAGATTTCAAGAGTTGGAAAATATATTCAAATCCCAAAAAATTTGAAAAAAGGTGTGTGGATGTTCTTACCATGGAATTGGTAATCGTTGCATTGTGGTAAAGTGATCAATTAAGCCAGCTCATACAAGTTGCAAGCATCGGGCTGTAGTATAAGAGACATTCATACACGTTCCTCATATAAATAGTTTCGTCTCTGTGAAACTTCTTTAATTCATCTTAATAAACTATTTTATCTCAATTGTTGTACTGCAAATGGCCTCAATGCTCAACACTAATTTTATTTCCTCAAGTCGAGTACTTACTGAAACTTTCCGAGTCCTTTGAGCACAAAACGTTAGTAATCGAAATTGGAGGTTGGATCTGCATGTAATTAAAGTGATCGCTAAGTACAAGAAGACTCAGCCAAGTTACCCCAGGTAGCGTGTGCCTCGCCACCCGCCGCTGCTTATTCCCAACTACGGGAATTAATTAAACTTCTAAAGAGGAGGCTTCTAATCATGAACGGAAACGTTAAGATCGGTTGACAGCCGCTCGCGTATTTTGATTTGGTTGATCATTTCTGATGTGCGATCTGGGCTCGCGCCTCCGTCCCAAAAAAAATCCTATTAGATTAAATTAAAAATTAATCTGCATTCAAACTTTTTGTTGGGTGGGAAGGGGCTTATAAGTCCACCGTACAGCCATTAATTATAATGCAAAAAATAATTATTAAAACGATTCTCAAAAAACCTTATGACTATCCTACTGTAAACATATTTCTAGAATTTAATGTACCGTCACTCACAAAAATATACAAAACAAACTCCCTGTGCCAAATTTACAAATAATATTTTATAAATAAATCTCACCCCTTAGACTGTGTAAGTAGTAGACATAGAACAAAGGGACAAATAAAGAAACTATCTTTAAGGCGATCGTCTAGCAGAATGAGCAAATTTCACCATTTTTTTCTCATATTTTCTCTTTCGTTTTTTATCACATTTTTTTAGCGACATATCTAATTTTAAAAATTTATTCATCAGGTTACATATATTTTAAATACGAATATTTTATTAAAATGGCATAAACTAAATTAAATAATTGATTAATAAATTACCAAACCTCCGATGTTTTAAAAATGAAGAAAATTGCTCCACTTTGTGGGCCTTTTATGACTGAACGGCGTGTGAGATGTCTTTTTTATTCACTAATATTAAAAAGTTAACGATTATCTTAAATTTGTTACAATTATAGAAAAATCTGTTAATATGTTTACATGCAATTTATGTTTTAAAAAATACTGTTTTTTAAATTATTTTTATTTTTGTGTGTTTTTTCGATCCTTTTATAATAGTTTATAACTTTTTTTCTTTAATAAATTAAAGGAATAGACATTTTTATTTTAAAATTAATACAAAAAAAATCAAAAAATTATTCTCAATTTCAGATTTAAGCTATTTAATCAAGGCACTGCGTATTGTGTCATAAATACGTTGCGTCTTGATTAAATATCTAAAATCAGGAATATCGACAACGATTTTGATTTTTTTTTGTTTTTATTGTAAAATTATAATATCTATTCTTTTGACTATTGAAGTAAAAAAGTTGTCAACCATGTAAAAAGAGTTGAAAAAGACCCACAAAAAAATAAAATATTTTTAAAAAACAGTATTTTTTAAAACATTAATTGCATGTAAACGTATTAACAGATTTTGCAATAATTATAACAAATTTAAGATAATCGTTAACTTTGTAATATTATTGAATAAAAAAGACATCTCACACGCCGTTCAGTCATAAAAGGCCCACAAAGTGGAGCAATTTTCTTCATTTTTAAAACATCGAAGGTTTGGTAATTTATTAATCAATTATATAATTTAGTTTGTGACATTTTAATAAGATATTCGTATTTAAAATATATGTGACCTGATGAATAAATTTTAAAATGAGATATTTCCATACAAAAATGTAATAAAAAACGCAAGAGAAGATATGAGAAAAAATGGTGAAATTTGCTCATTCTGCAAGACGATCGCCTTAAGAACCACCATGGCACAACATCATTATACATACATGTGAGTTAAATAGTAGAATGCATTGTTGTCGCAAAACAAATTTGAAGAAAGGAACATTTCAAAATATAAACAGTTTAAGAAAGAAGTCAATTTCTTGGTTTTCGAAAACGATGAATTCTAACATTGCCCAGATGGTTTCTGTACAATAAAAAAAAATTATTACTCCGAAATGTTTTCTACTTTTATACCCTAATTAAGCTTATAAATACTCCTCCCATAAGCTCGAGCTTTGGCTCATATTATGGGAAGTATAATGTCTGTAAGAATTTTATAACCAATAGGATCAATTTATTATAAAAAAACATGTATTTTCTGTATAAATAAATATAATAAATAAATAAATAAAATGATGTTTATAAAAACTTTAAGAAAATTCATATTTTTCGGCATTGCCAAATAACTAGGCGCCGTTCTTAGCGGAGCTCAAATTGACGTCAACCCTCCTTACCTCTTTCCCCTTGCCTACATATAGTCGAAATCTAGCTGGAGGAGAGTGAAGTGTCGAAATCAAATCGTTGCACTCAAAGTTGCGTTAATGCGTGTCGAATTTATTGAATAAACCCTTTTGCCAATTGTGCCTAAGCAGAATTGTATGCACTGCTTTGGATTCAAGTATATAAATGAATCGTCTATTAATTTAACACCATCGCTGTGAGAAGGAGAAGGAAACCTTCTTGTGGCTGTAAGTTTCGGCGTCAATGTTTTTCTTTTCCTCATTTTCGTAATACAGTCCATTAACTTGCTCCTTCTTTGCCCCTATCCTCTAACCCCATTGTGATCCCTTCTTGTGCTTCACCAATTCATTTTCCGTGTACACACATGTTGATGGACAATTAAAATAATATATCCATTGACATCCGATCAGATAGGTGTATATTTTTTTTATGAACTCAGTACTACACGGTACCCATCTTAATATTTCAAATCGACGAATAATACAAATCAAGTACTTCTTAACTTTCTTCTGATGTAAAGTAGAATTCCTAATAAAAGTTTTCTGAAGAAATCATTGTTATAATCAAAACTTTTTCTTAAAACACAAATCTAAATTATTTTTCTCCTTTACCTAGAACGATCAATCACTTTAGCGAAATATCCTCCAGAAATATCACTAAGATAATATAATCTAGATGACTAAGGCTCAATTTTAAAGGTAAATATAGATACACTTAGTCGATCGTTACTCAAGCGTGTAATTCACATTTGTCCCTTATTCATATTTTTTTATCATTGAAAGTATATTGTGTAATCGAAAAAATGTATTCATTATAACTTGTTCAATGAATGCAAATTTACTTTGTGGTAACATTTAAAATTATTAAAAATTAAAACAATTCTCTTTATTTGAACCACTAATTTCACCAACCAACGGTCCCTTCTTCAGGGTGGTATAAGGTATATATTGCTTCCTCCTGAAGAAGGGACCGTTGGTTAATATGTTATAATATCACACTAGGATTCTCTTTCAGTATCAATAAGACCGAAACGCTTGCTGCATAACGGCTAGAGTCTGCGATACTTCCCGACCGCCACACCACCATCTTTATAAACTCTATCTAATTGTATACAAAATATTCTCTTTTGACATCAGAAATATGTATACCAGAACCGTGAAGCCAGGAGTCCAGGACCCAGGTTGAATTTCGGAGCCCAAGATGCTGATAACGATTATTATTTCTAACTTCGGAGAACAACTTCGCCCGTCTCGAATCAAACTTACAGTAAACTGTTTTGTAAGTGGGGAGGCTAGAGTTATTTGAAACTATTTGCATACCAAGAATCTCCCCACGTGCTTCAACATCTGTGCACCACATGCACAAATAGTCTCGCATATCTGCAAAGGTACTACTAAATTGAACAATATTTCCTCGCATGAAATTCAATTAATAAAATTTCAGTCGAATAAATATTCGTTTTAATACTAAATTGCTTTGTTTAAAAAATTACCTTTCCTAAGATAAAATTAAAATGTAACCCTCCAATCAACCTATAAGTGCCCATGGAACAGTAAATCGTAGGAAGGGGGTATCGGAAGTGCTCACTTTTGTCTACTTGACATCTCATTTTGAAGGCAAGTAACATAATAAATAATAATAAAATAATAATCAACCAGATCAACCAGATACTGGAAGATGGTCCCGTTAGAAGCCTCAACAACCGGCGAGCTTGCATGCGAAGATGTATGAATGTGGATGAGGCGAGAGTTGTATGTCAGGACAGAAGAGTGTGGTGCTCTATCCTCTCTGCCTACCCCCACGAGGAAACGGCGTGATGGTAAGTAAGTAAGTATAAAATAATAAATGTAATATAAAAGCAAACACAATATTATTGTAGGACAGAATTTTTTTTTTCGAATGTGCCATTATACCAATTTGTTTTACTTTTGTTAACGCCTTTTAAGTATTGTGTAAGTTTAACATAAGTTATATATTGTTAAATATTGTTTTCTACGTAAAAGCATATGAATTTATTTATTACGCACTCTTTTGAGAATAACAAATAAATTTATTGACAACTGCTGGAGTTGCGTAGCACCATAAAACATACATCATTCATCTGTGTCGCATGGTAACGGCAATTCTATTACTCGAAAGAGTGCAGTTAACGCATCCTATAAAGCTAATAATTTATACATAATTTGTAATTTTTTTATTTCTGACCGTCCGTGTCGCGTAGCCAAATAAGATAAAGAAGACCGAATATAGGTGCTGTCACTTTTATAGCGCCAAATAAAATGTGACGTCAAAAGAATCAAATGTCTAGGTTGACACCAATTTGTCAATACAGCGTTATCCTTGCCAGCCTTGCCTAGTATGGGTCATGTCGGTATCTGTGTTTGAAGCTTGTCACTTAATGATAATAATATAAAAAACAATTAAATTCGTGCACTTGTTTTTCTAAGTGTCTGAATACCTACACTGTGAATTTATTTTGTTCCAGGAACAATTAGGTTTCCCTTCTATACTTTTTTGTAACTTTCATTTTCATAGGCTAATCGGTAATCATAGGGTAATCGGTACAGCGATGACGTATGGAGTGGAGACTATGACCCTTACAAAGAAAAGTGTAGATAAGCTCAAATGCACGCAACGATCCATGGAGAGATCCATGCTTGGAGTAAGAGAATTAGAGTAGTGGATATCATGGACAGGCACAGGACGTGGCAGGACATGTTGCAAGGCAGGATGCTACAAAATGGCCTCCCAGAGTTCTGAAATGGAGACCTTGGGAGAATAAAAGAGGCATCGGAAGACCTCAAAAGAGATTGGCCGATGATATAGCTGCTGTGGGGGAAAAGAAATGGCTACAATTAGCAAACAACACGGAGGGATTGAAAAGGAAGGAAAAGGCCTACATAATCGGTAATTTATATGTGGATTCCAAAGAGGAGAGGTCAACGAAAAAATTCTAAATGTATTTTAAAAAATTCGATAAAAGAATATATTAATATATATTTTATAAATGAATTTGGTTTATAAAAATACAAGTTTCTTAAGATGATAGAGTTTCATCTTAATTGTGCGGGGTATAAAAGCAAAGACAGCAGTATCCAAAAAATTAAAAAAAAAATTGATTGCAGTCACCAAGGATTAATAATTTAAAATGTACTGATTTTAGATTTTATGTATCACTCCCTTCCAAAATCACGTTTTCTATAAAATCTCGAATTCACTACATAAAAAATTAGTAATGACTGAATTAATTTTTTTTGATCTTGCTGCCTTCGGTTTATACTCCACATATGTGAAAAATATCCTCTCCTTAGTTGCCTTTAAGGCGATCGTCCAGCAGATTGAGAAAATTTCACAAATTTTTTTCATATATCTTCTCTTTCGTTTAAATCACATTTTTGTATTTAAATATCTCATTTTAAAATTTATTCATCAGGTTAATAAAATAACACAAACTTAATTATATCATTTATTAATAAATTACCAAACTTTCGATTTTTTAAAAATGAAGAAAATTACTCCACTTTGTGGGCCTTTTGACTTAATTGCTCGTGAGATGTCTTTTTTTTTATTAAGGGGGGGGTAAGGTTTTTACCTTTTTTTTGCATTTTATTTTTAATTTTTTAAATGAATGTATAACATCGCAAGAATATTGTGTCAAAATTTCAAGTCAATCGGAGCAAAATTGACGAAATTATGAACATTTGAGCGATATCAGACTGATTTTCTGTACCTGCTCGGGCAGCTAAGAGACGCGCTCACCTGAGGACTACCGGACGTGCTGTTGTATTAGAAGAGTTTTGCTTAGACAAGGACAAAAAGATGCTGATGATTAAAGCTCTTTGCTGTGTGAACATGGCAACGACGATTATGTGTAAGTATAAAATAAGTGTTGAGTTTTATTTTGAATTTTTCAGTGTGCAAAACTTTATCCCCACATCTCACGTTTTCAAAGTCGGTGTCCATCATAACTTCAAAACTACTGCACCGATCCTTTTGAAATTTTGAACACTATTTCTGTACATAATTTACAAGGTAACGCTGGAGACTTTTTTTCAAATTTGTTATTAATTTTTATTTTTTAATAACAAATTAGTCGATATTTTTCGCAAAAAATCGTGTTTTTCCCTTCAAAGTGTTCCAAAAAATTGAAAAATTGTAATTTCAAAAAACCCTCCCAGATAAAACCTATTATCTAACAAATGAACTTGGATTTTTTTATTTCAGATGATCTAGCACCAAGTTATGATGGACACCGCAATTCTACTTTTTTCCGAGACACGTCCGAATAAATGCTGCCATTGCCGTATTTTTTAATATTTCGTCTTGAAAATTTTACACAATATTCTACAAATGTCATACTTTAATGTACCATTAAAGTATGACATTGGAATGTTTTAATAAAGAGATTTTAAATGTTTCGTCACAAAAAGTTCACAAAAACATGCTTTTTTTGTACGAATTAACCTTACCCCCCCCCCCTTAACTAATATTACAAAGTAAACGATTATATATCTTATACAATTATTGCAAAATCTGTTAGTTTGTTAACATGCAATTTATGTTTTAAAAAACACTGTTTTTTTATATTTTGTATATTTATTTCAATCCTTTTTAGATAGTTAATAATTTTGTTTATTTAATAAATTAAAGGAATAGACATTATTATTTTAAATTAATACAAAAAAAATCAAAAACTTATTCTCGATATCAGATTTTAGCTATTTAATCAAGGCACTGCGTGTTGAGTCATAAATACGTTGCGTCTTGATTAAATATCTAAAATCAGAAATATCGGTAAGGATTTTGATTTTTTTTTGTTTTTATTATAAAACTATAATATCCATTCTTTTGACTATTGAAGTAAAAAAGTTGTCGACCATGGAGAAAAAAAAGGTAAATCAAAGGCCCACGTGGAGCAATTTTCTACATTTTTAAAACATCCATGGTTTGGTAATTTATTAATCAATTATATAATTTACATACTTTGTGTTATTTTCATTAGATATCCGTATTTAAAATATACATAACCTGATAAAAAAATTAAAATGAGATATTTCAGTACAAAAATGTGATAAAAAACGCAAGAGAAGATATGAGAAAAAATGGTTAAATTTGCTCAATCTGCTGGACGATCGCCTTAATTCAATATGCACATGTTGTATTTGTGTGTACACGAGTCATTTTAATAGTTCATTTAAAAATAACAGTTAGCACCCCTGATGAAGAAAGGCGGCCTCAGGTGGGTCTATGGGGCGCAGAGCCTCCTTTCAATGTTCATTAATATGCATGGGGAGTAATCAGGCCTTCCTTTTCGCAACTCGTGAAAAACTCGACTGCTAAAGTTCCACTGCCCGAGGAGTTCTGACGTCTGCGTTCATTCCTTATTTGCTTCCTCCGAGTAATCAAGAGTTGACGCAGCCATCTAGAACATCGTCACTCAATTTTCAACATCACTCGGGTATTTAATAGTTAATTTTGAATTAATTATAAAAGTCTCACGGAGGCGACGCTAGCTGTGAGGAAAACGTGTTTGGAAGTCTCTATAGAATGGCCAAGGTCTTACGACTTGTATGAGCTGGCTTATGTGATCACTTAAGACAATGCAACGTCCGCCAAATCCACCGTTAGAACATCCACAGATTATCAAATTTTTGAAATATCCATATAAGTGTCGTCATCTCTGCAAGAGCTCTGTCTTCTTAAGTATCCTTCTATGGACAATGCACAGTAATTGTGTTCTCAGATCAAACAAATTAAAATGTTGTATTTTATAGTTTCATTTATTAAATATTTTAAGACAGTAAACGTGTTATAAGTATCCCATTTCAAAATAAAAGAGCGAAAAAAGTAATCAGTATTGACAATACCTAAAAAAATACAGAAATATAGTGAATATGAATAATTATTAAGATATTACTTTGATAAATAATAAAAATCCGGAAAATTGAATATTTTGGCCAAACCTTGAAACAATCAGAGACGTACCAGATCCTACATCTTATCATTCAATGAAAATTGTAAGCAGAAGAAGTCCTTAAGATGAAGGATATCCTTGTCGAAGAAAAGTGCGGAAAATAATGATCACCAATATAATCGATAACTGGAAAGCAGGAAAAGAAAATTCCTGATTAAAGTATTACTGAAAATATTTAATGAATTACAATTATTCTAAAAAAAGAAAAATATTAGATGGCAACCAAAAGGATAAAGTAAAGAATATCTAGGAATAAAAATGTTTAGATGTCACAAAACCCTAATTCTAAAATAAAAAACAGAAACATTACACATTACGTTATTTGGATTGCTAGACTAACAGAGACATCAAAGTCATCTGATAGACAAGTTTCAATTTATTTTTTAAACCACTCCTATATATCTTTGTATATAATTGAATTATTACAATTAAAATAACATGATAAGACTCAATCAAAGTAAAGCATGTTGCTTAGACTATCCTTATTGTCCATCGGCTTCTTGCATTTAATTTACTCAAGTCTTGAGTGTTTAAATTGTGTATTTAATCTATTGGCCTCACAGAAAATAAAATATTTTTAATATAACCTCAGATGCCATGGATAACATGCCACAAATGCCCCAATAACTTACCATTTCTTGAAAGAAGATGAAAATGATAACGCAGTCAAAAGACTTAGCCGCCCGTGTATTATACATATCACTAAATAGAATAAATAAAAGCTTTGAAACCCTTATCACGAAGATCATAAAACTAGACAGCCATAAAGGAATAATCTTCATTAAAATTCTTGGCATTTTATATGCTCTTCATAGTACCCGACGAATCGGCTTGATTATTGTATTAAATTTAATACTTGCGCAGAACCTGCACACTTATTTTAGTAATTTTATTGATATTATTCCATGAAAAAAAAATATTGCCACGAGAGTCTAAAAATAATGGTAGAAATAAAACACATATTAAACAAAGTCTCTTGAACAGTCCACATGAATCTAGAATCAACAAAATCATATGGAGAAACAGGTCAAACATTTGCGCGCGCGAGAGAGAATTGTTTGACAGAGTGACATAGAAGACCACAGAAAGACGAAAAATAATTGATAGACATAGGACGCAAGTGGGCGCTTATGTGCGAAACAGAGCGGAACTATTTGGCGATAGCCAAAAATGCAGTGTAGATTTTAGTGATAATTAGTTCGAATTGCAAAATTCATTGTGCTCCGATTAAATTTGAGTGCTGTAAATTTTATATTTTAATTAATTTCCAGTGTTTCCATTTGCCTTCTACACCCATGAATTAGTTTTTGGCTAATAATGGTGCATGTCAGAAGGATTATGGTTTGGGAGAGTACGACTGCCAGCCGAGAGTACGATTGTCAGCCGATCGTTATAGATGACGTGTTTTGTTTGAATTGAACCGGGTTGATATTAGTGTGGCGGGCTAGACCTGCCTGGACACTAGCCCCTCGAGTGTCTCAAACGGACCATTCGCGCTCGAGGGATTATCGCCCAACGAGAAGCCCGAGGCGCCAACACCATTCTCTCTCCGCCCGGCGCCCGTGACACCACGCCCGCATTTTCCTAGCATGTAACGTTAGTGACATCAATTCAAAATTTCAACCTTTGAGTTAATTGTGAATACATTTTTCTATTCATCCTGTATCGCATCCCGCTCCGCCTTACATACGCATTCAGGCACATTCACACGCCTTCAGCGTTGCACTCGACATGCATCAGACTGACTGTGCATTTCGGCAGAGATGCACAGTCACATGGTTCCTTCGGGAATACACACGCGCAGTAATATTCGATCATATTCGCCACATTAGTATAGGCATAACATTAACACTGGCACATAATTTACCAGTTTATAATCGGGTTTTAACTATTTGCCACGCGAATTCAATAGTGAGATTGGAGTCGATGCGAGGAGTCATTGGAGCAACAATATTGGTAGAATATGCCACAGTAGACATTTGTACAGCAAGCACGTTTAGCCAGTGCCATGCGGTACCCAGTGATACACAGCATGGCTATCATCCAACCATCCTATTTATACTTTCTTTTTAGCTTACCTCTTTGCACAAAACTAGAGTGCAAACAATTTTTTCTAAATTAATAAATATTTTATATATAAATACATAATACGGCAAAAATTATACATAACTAAATCGGGAATAATACTAATTTCAGATATACGTTTCTTCTCACAAAAAAAAATCAAATTTTTTGTGATATCATCGATGGCAATATCGTCGTAAATAATCATTATGATTTGACACATGGTATTCACATTCACCATGGAAAAAAGAAATAGAATTCACACAAAAAATTTTGGGTGGAATTTGTAAAAAATATTATTTTTGCAAGTGACGTCCGCGCAGTTCCACCTGGTATAGGACCTTTCGAAGAAACACGCTATTCCATGAAAATTTTATTTTTCTATTACAAAAAACTTGCAGACATAGAGAAAAGTCAAAATACACGGTTCAGGACGAGTTTTTTCTCGACTTGACTAGATCTGTGGAACAAATTTGTTGGGCGCTAACAAGTGAGATAAATTAAAAATTGTGTTATTGTTTTGTGTTGTTGTTATGTACAAAAACGTCGGAAATAAAACTTCTAGCCGTAATTCGTCCTACGGGTAGAATTTGAAATCGAAAAAAAAGACATGCGACGTTAAACAGAAACATTGGAAAAAAAACTTCTAGACGTAGGATGAATTACGGCTAGAATTTTAAATCACCTTTTTCTTAAGATAAATATTTTTTAATCAATATTTGTTTCTCAGAATCTTTACTATGCACAGCTTTTTTGCTTGTATGCGCTACACGCTACTGATGCATATTATCATGCACTATAACTCGATTCGTTTGCGATACTCTTAGCTTAGCAAAGCCTCAAACATTAATCCTTTTGATGACACTCGTAATCTTCAAACAAGAACAATTTTGGATAACATTAATAACATTGTATAAATAGATTGTTTTGTATTCCAACGTTAATGTGGAGCTGATGTTATCTGCCGAGTATCGTGTTAGACAAAGTTACTCCAATGTCCTTTTCGCAATTCCAGGAAAGGTTAAGTGTAATATAAACTGGGATGTCGTTCCTCACAGCATCCCTCGTGAGATGTGCTTCGGGAGATAATCCCTCCGGCCAGGCACAGGGTGATGGTGGAGCAATCTTTAACTCAGGCCTCATCTAGGGCCCACGCGTTATTGCAAGATAATCTGTAATCATTATTTATTAATATGTATTTAGTTTTAAATATATAGATAGTCCTATTGTGACATTTAAATACAATGGGGGTAACTCATTACATTTTTATGGATGAGAAATGAAAATTAAGGTTTTAAGGTTAATATTACAATTGTTACAGCTAAAATCATATTTATAAACATGCCAAGCAGATAAAATATAATGTTACCTTATCCATAGATATAAAGTAATGTATAATATTATAAATTGAGGAAAATTAGCACATTTAGAATACTCCATTTTTTAAACTTCGGATAGTTTGGAATTGATAGAATGTAGGTAAGAACCCCCTTTAATATTTTTTAATTGTTTGATGTTTGAAAAATGGAACATTTTAAAACAACAGAATGGTTGTATTGATGCCTGAAAAAGAGAAAAAAAATAAAGGTATGCAATTGTTTTTACTGAAAGCGTCTTGTATCTTTCTGCTGTTCTATAATAATGATAAAAACGATGTAATTTTTTGTTGTAAACTAAATAACGATCACGCATTTTACCAAAGAGTTTCAATACAACAATCATTTGACAAATATAAGTACTGAAACTAGTAGATATATTATACTTACCGTATGGATAGTTGAGATTCGATTCTTGACGTTTCGCTGGAGTCGTATCACAGCGTCTTCAAGAGAGTGCTCTATCGCCGCGGGGTTTAATGATCTACTGATTATTTCTTACTGTTCGTACATATTGGAGCGTACATATTACATATCGTACATATTCATTCTGTAGCGCTCTTGATGCAGTATGAACTAATAAGACGACGTCTTCATGCTTTTCTGCGTCACATTTTTTTTATTATTTTTTTTTACAGGCCAATTACTAAAGTCATTACATCACAAGAACTTATTTTAACTTCACTGGGAATTGAATCAGCAACTATCGGTGTGGGAAATCAGCATCATGACTACTGGGCTGCGAGGGCAGCGAAAGTTGAATCATAGTGGGGAGAACAAGCTCATAAGTACATAATTTGCATCTGTTGTCCCTATTGAAGTTTTGATGTTTGTATATTTCAATGGACTTTCTTACCAATACTGATATTATTATATTATGTCGAGAAATATAAAAAAAATATTTTGTCCGTGGGCTCGAAAGACCAATATAGACCCCATCTAGTGCCTTGCCATTGCTTTTGTGGTCCGGTCTGCTGGGTACTCTTCACCTCTCGGAGATCTGTCTTGTAGCGAAGGGAAAACTATATTTCAAAATGAATACTACAACACACAAACGTTCACCGGTTTGAAGACATCAAAGTGTACATTACATTTTTGTAGTATAAACTACATGAAGTAAACTAATTGTAGTACTGAAAAATTTTAGTACTAATGAAGTGAACTATTTGTAGTATTAATGTGGTGGACTATTGCAGTACTACAAAATTGTAGTGCTAATGAAATGAAAATTGTAATGACCTACAAGGAATGCTTCTTAAAAAGTGTGCTACTAAAAAAATATCAAATCCATGAGAGGGGGATGGGGTGTTTTTTTAGTTTCAGTGCCAACTCAGGGGGTTGTTTCGGTTTCCAGAGATTTCTTTATTTATCTACATCAACGTTCTAAACATTTCACATATAAAAAACACCGCACTTTAATTTAAAATTTGGAGTGTGTAGTTTGTAGTGTGCACAACACTTCAAAGGTGTGAAATGTATACTTCAAAGTAATGTAGTACCACATTAGAGCGAATAATAGGTACATCTATCTAAGCCTTCCTCTACTCTCTCTCAAACTCTCATACTCTCAAACTATTTAAAGGACTTTTAAAATGTCTGCAGAAGTATGAAATGCTTGGGTTCAAAATATTAATGATAAGTAAAATAATAAAATAATGCGTTAAATAGCACACAAAGACCGAAAAAGATAAATTCGCTTTTTATATTGCATTGTCAAATGAATACTCTGGCATTTAGTATTTTTTTCATTTCCAGTACTAATTTTTTAATTGACTAAAATTAAGGTTTCGCCCATCAGTAATACATCGCACGTTCAGGGCGGGTAGAAACTGGAATGGGAAGATGCAGAAGAGAAAAATAAAATGCTCGAATAGAACGGCCAAGTTTGAAACTCCCCGTGAATTTATGGATTTATTTTCACGTTTGCTGGCACTGGAATCGATGTCAGGCGGCTCCGAAACCAACCATTATTCAGTAACTCTCACATGCTAAGCTCGCGCTCTACACGTCTCTGTGGTGTCAAATAGTCGTATAAGTAAAATGCCGATTTTTAATTTATAATTCATTTGACGCAATCAGGGTCATTACTGTAACGGAAGTTGTGCACGCAACATGTGGTGGAAATGTGATACTAGAAGTTATTGTCAGCTATCAGATTCTGTTAACATGCGAGTTCTGTTTTTGTTTGTCACCATGCTAAAAAAACTAACCCTTTAAAACGAAGTTTTTATGACACTCCCTTTCTCATTTATTAGTGTAAACTATTTTTGCGCTTAACCTACGCGTTGGGCTTCGCTCGGTGACGCTACGAAAGAGAGTAATAAAAAAATTCCAAAAATCCAAAATTATACTATAATCACGTTTAGTGTCTACCGGATGCGTCGAAATATTTTCATACAACTGAGTTAGTTGTATGAAAAAACCATTAAAAATTTCTAAAAATCTAAAATGACACTATAATTATTATTTTTTTTAACGAAAATTTGATAAATCTTCTTGATCGTCGCCACGAGTCTGCTTGCAAAGTTTCGCTCGATTGGATCACGGGAAAAGGGTTAAAAATCGATCCAAAGTTTTTGCGTCAAACAGACGCCACGAGTTAAAATAAAGGGAGTAAAAAAAATATTTATTGCAAAAACGACATAATCGTCAGATATTCGTTTTCAAAACAAAAAACAAATTAATTTATTCGACATTCCATGCGGATGTCAAAATTATATAGTTTCGAAACTTTTGAATACGGAACCGTTTTAGTGTGAAAATCGATGAAAAACGAAATTGGGTACTTACAAACTTACTTGGCTTTTTTTTGAAAAGGATTAACGTCTCAAAAACAGAACCATATTGAATTCTTGTCAGATTCTGTTTAAAGGCGAGTTCATGAATGTTTCGATCATTTTAAGAAAGTTTGCCCCTTTATTTTAAATATTCGAGGTTATATTTTTAATTATTTTCCTCAAACTCAATGAATTAATCGATAACGATCAGGGTTGATTTTCACAACTCAATACTTTGAGTATCATTTAAAGATAATTTTATTTTAATTTTTAAGTATAACTTCTAACGCACGTACGTGAGTACACGCCCGAATTTTCGTTGGTATTTTATTTTATTGAACTGATGTCTTTATGTTTAATTATGCAATTGTAATACATATTTTATATGAAATTTTGAACAGTTAGTATGTCGTCATACTTTTATCATTACTCAACATTATACTTATCGCACTAATTACAATTTGTAGTGAAAAATGTAATTGGGCTGTAAAATACCAATACGTCTTCTTTTTTCAAGTAAAATAAAATATAACGTGTTTTGTATCCTTTTGTTTTTCGATAATAAAATAAAGAAATAAATGATACTCATTTTTGTGCGGGAGTATTCAATAAACTTTAGCATTTAGTATTATCTTATATATATATATATATAACTTTGTAATCTTTTGATAGACAATCCGACGATTATAATTAATACAATATAATTAATTTGGACAAAAATATATTATTATTTGAAGGAGCGGTGAAGGTTGTTTCATAAAACTTATTAAGTTTATGGCGTACTTTACTTCTTTGAATGATATCTCTTGTTAAGTACCAATTATTAGTAATATTGGAGTATTTTAACGATATTTTTCGATAAAAGCAAAAGCAGGATTAGATAAAAATTATTATTTTCAAAAAGGTCAATTGTTAACCTTTTTAAGCAGCTCACCACGAGGCAACTGGGGATTTAAGCGAAATTAAATACAAAATAAGAAGCTCTAAATTAGTTCGTAATTAAAGAGGATCGGGATGGCATTAATCATCTCTGCCATTTCTACTAAAGGTGGACCTTTCTACCCTTCCTACAATCCTACCTACTGACGTCGTACAAACAGGAATCTCGAAAATATGACAGGCGCAGAGTAGACGGGTCAGTTAATTTATTTAGATAAAATTATATTATCGTGTCTTGTGAAAATGACATTTTATATAGGTACTCAACATTCGTTCAAGCTAAAAGAATCCTCAACATTAAAAATCTTAAAACAAATTATAATGGTAGTCCCAATATCGGCTAATAATTTAGGTGGTTTTAATTTTTAAATAAAACAGATGTACTAGTTTCACATTTGTTAAAGTAAGGCGCGTTATATTCATTTTTTTTTATAAATTTTAGTTCATCATATAAAATTAATCTACTAAACCTTTCGTTTCATCAAATCTAACGTCAAAGGTTTGATTAAGGTTTAATTGAAACATTTTTCGATTCGAGTAGTATGGTTCACTGTTTGTGAGGTAAAATTTTTAAAAAGTGTCATGTCGAGGAATACAATATATTGATCAATATTTTGGGTACTTAATATACAATTGTAGCACAAAGTGCATTAAAAATCAACATGTGTAGTTATATAAAAATTAAGAGCCAGATTGTTTTCATTTTATCTCCTTAACTAGTATTTCGATTTAAAAAATTGGAATGTTTGTCTTATTACGCAATTTAAGGTGGCACATTGACCGCAAATGCATATTTTGGCATTTTTTTTACGAAAATCTGGGTTTTTATTATTCATTTGTATCAAAATATTTACTCTAGATTGCATTTTTTTAGGGCAATAACTAAGCGTTTTTTTATTATATAAAAGTTATAAACTGAACATTATTTACGATAATTAATAAAATATGTGTAAGCCCGTTATACAAATAATATTTAATAAAGTATATGCTCTAATTACAATTTTTAAAGTGGTGGCGAATGCACCAAGCCGCACAGCAGTAGCTTTGTATAAAGAAAACTCCTGAAATTGCGATCCTCTTTTTAATGATCTGTTCCATCTTCATCGACTGGAGACGATGAAATGGAAAGATTCATTTTATTTGTTCTTGAACAAACAAACATCTTCAGATATTTTCTGTGTGTGCGTGTCCAAAAACTATATTATCAGTTGAAGGCATGGGGCTTAGAGTCATGTTTCATGGAATGAACATGCACTTGTCATATCAACTGAAAGCTTTAGGGAAGGCATGGTGACAGAATGAAAGAGTATTGCATGTCCATATGAATGTTTATTTATAACTAGAAGATTCGCTCTAAGGGCAAATGAAGATGTATAAGTAAAACAATAGACCGACTCAACCCTACTCCATGGTGATCCCTCTCATATAAGAATGTTCTAAGGTTTTCACGGCTACCCATAATCTTCTGGTTTGGGTCTTCTGGGGTATTATGGTTTGGTATTGGTCCATCATCAGGGCACACATCAGCCCTGATGATGGACCCTGCACGGCATAATATCCTAGAAGACCCAAACCAGAATAACCTCATGTAGTATTCCAGCACGTATATACTTCCTCTTAAGCAATTGCATAAGGTTGTTTACACCACATTATCTTCATTGCAATATTGTATTTCTACTCTATTAATTCCTTTATTTGACAGAACCAGCAGTATTAACATAACAACACTGTGTGAACCATATAGCTGCACTTAAATTCGCTGACTATTGAAACACGGAATAGAAAATCGTGATGTGGCAGCGTGAATCATCTTCCTACATACAAATTCGTGATGTGGCAGCGTGAATCATCTTCCTACATACAAATTCGTGATGTGGCAGCGTGAATCATCTTCCTACATACAAATTCGTGATGTGGCAGCGTGAATCATCTTCCTACATACAAATTCGTGATGTGGCAGCGTGAATCATCTTCCAACATACAAATTTGTCTTTTTAATTACTATAATATTATTGTTTCCCTCTTCTATTGACAGTTAATTTTCATTTTTTTATTTTTCCTACTGGCGACCTGGACATTATTTTAAATTTTCACAGTTTCTTTAGTGGGTCCTTCATTTTTATGTAAAATGCATAAAATTCAGCCACGTTCCATGATGAAATATTTTTTATGAAAGGTTTTGAAAAGACATCGGAAGTTGTCACGGTTGAATATGCATATGCAATGGTATAAATGTGCAACTGAGATTAAATAATTGACGAATCCTTCTATAAAACTGGAATACCGGCTGAACCATTGTCGATAAACGTGTATTTGACATCAAAGAGAATATATTGAAAACTAAAAATGGGTCCAGCCGTACTCTAGTGTATGTATTTTTCCCGGTTACCTTTGGTCATCAAATTCAGTTTCTCTATAGTAAATGCAACGTTTTCGGTTCGCATCCTTTTATTATATGATTTGATACACGTTGGCAGTTTTCCAAATATTATTTAACTAACATCAATTCGTATAAGTCAAGAAATCAAGTTGTTGGAAATGATGTTATGAAAATTGCATATGCTCCGGGCTTCCTGCACCAAGGAGACACTGACGTTGTTTTTTATGGTTGATCAACCACCTCGTATTAAATAAACGCCGATCGGGATGGCGAAAATGTAGGACCTGTACGGGAGCTATTGCTCATAAACGGACCCTGGGTCCCACTTGCCGGCTCCGAGCGCTCTTATTAACGAATTGCTATTATGAAAATTGCATATCGTCTGAGCGCTGCATTTTGTTTACTTTCTTTTTGCTAATATATTTTTCACAATATAATTGTGATAAAATTCATTATGTGTTATTATGATTATTGAATTATGTGCTCATATGAAAATTGCATATGCTCTGGGCGCTGTCATTTTGCTTACTTTATTTTTGCTAATATATTTTTCATAATATAATTATGACCAAATTCATTATGTGTTATTATGATTATTGAATTTTGTGCTTATATGAAAATTGCATATGCTCTGGGCGCTCGTATTTTGTTAATTTTTTTTTACTATTATATTTTTTATAATATGATTGTGATCAAATTCATTACGTGTTATTGATTATTGAATAACGTGCTTACTTTATTACTTTTAAAACAATCAAAATGCAGTTCCGTAAGTAGATACTTAATTAAATGTGTAATTTTGGATTTTTTATCCGTTGATGGAATTTTGTCATTGATGGAAATTTTAGTACCAACGCAAAGTATGCAACGCAAAACGTGTTTTTTGTTTATTTTATAAAGTGAATATTTTCCTTACCAATATTCAAACAACAATTACAATAGTTTAAAAAATATCTCCGCTATAGTTTTGCAAGCGTTAGAGTGGTCCACCGCGCCGCATCTTTGATCTCAAATCGTATCCAAAAATGTAACGAGTTCTTGTTCGTGTTTAATCTGAAACAGGAAGTCAGTAAAGAGACATTTATGCGGAAGTAAGAGAGAGAACGCGTCACTCCGGAAGTTATCTCGGAGGCAAATCTCAGGATCTTTAAGCGAAAACTTTCTTCGTTTTCCTCGCGACATTTTGCCTGGGGCTGCAAAGTCTGCCTTCGTGCCGTAATAAATTCTTCTCGTGTATAATCCCTTCACATTTTTGGTAACATTTATTACGTTTATCTCTGCTCACCACGTTGAAAGTGATGAGTGAGATTTTGGTGAATTGTTAAGTGGTGTAACGAATGGTGAGAGAGATACCAAAAAAATATTGAATTATCTTTATCTCCCTACGGCCAGTGAGACTAGTTAATTTAAAACTAGCCCTCTTTCAACTTCTTTGGTCTAGTAATTAAAACTATAGTTTAGTGATCTAATCGTCGGTGGTTCAAATTCATTCAGGATACCGTGTTAGTCCTTATTTAATAGTTGGAATGTAGTAAAAAAAAATCGTGCGTGCACTCATGTACGCGCGGTAAAAGTTGTATTTAGTCATTTTTCAGATCAATTTTTGTCAATTTTTTGTTGGAAGGATGCCACTTTTTGTTTATTTTATATTATTTTCTAGTGTCCAAAAATTGAAAATACTGAATTAATTTAAAAAATATCGATTTATGTGTTTTCTCAAATTTAAAAAAGTCATGTTTCAAAAGTTAGTAAATTTAAACGTTTTAAGTGAAATTAATTTATAATAATTAAAAATATAGTGAACGTGCTGTGATTAATGAAATATCTTTGTTTTATTGTCAAAGAATATACAATTATAAAAATAAATGAATAATAAATAAAAAAATAAAATAAAATCTTCCATTGTAAATCCCGGTATGTGAGACCAGCGTCCTAATGACATAAGTCAAATTGACGTCACCGGTGGCGGGTTAATACCTACCTACTATATTAAAGATTTTAAAGTAAATAAAATAGATTGATTATTTTTGGGGTTCAAAACCTTGGGGGTAAAACCTGTAGAAACTTTAATATTAGAATCAAAGAACACCTAAGGTGCTTAAAAAGTAATGGTTATTCAGAATTCGCCAACCACCTTATTGAAACTAACCATTCCTTTGATTTTGACAAAGGTATTAAAATTTTGCATACAAATAGCAGTGATGTACAATTAGATACATTAGAAATTTTAGAAATTAGAAAAAGCATTAATAGTAATTTAAACATAACAAATAACCAAACTCTCTTCACTAACAGTTACCTTTTGAATATATTCACTTATTAATTTTTATGTATACATTTGATGGTCATATATTTTTGTTTCTTACTTAACTTACGTATTTGTCTTTGAATTGTCATATATTTTTATTTCTTGCTTAACTTACATATTTGTCTTTGATTGTCTATGTTTTGTTTCCTCATTGGGGGGGGGGGGGGTAATCTATGCCTGTGCATTTTCTTTGTTTGTTATTTTGACTTATAAATTAAGATCTATACTTGTTATGATTCTTCAGTATACCTTGTATTCTCTTGAAGAAGGGACCGTTGGTTCCCGAAACATGTCGAGTGTTTGTTAAAATAAAATCAGTGGTTAAAACAAAGTTACTTGTTTTTAATTTTAATAATTTAAAATGTTACCACAAAGTGAATTTGCATTTATTGAAGTATTTATGTTTTATTTTTCATTTACCGGTTTTCTAACAGCCATACGCATAAAATCATAAAAATAACAGTTGTTGATGTACAGAGTCTTGGGCCAAATAAAAGAAAATACATATTTGCAAAAATAATGTACAAGGGTCGATAAGCTCCTCACTCAAGCGTTTTTTGGGATTTGATCCAAAATATTAAATTGATAACTATTCAAAATAAAATATTAGAAGTTTTATTTATAAAATAAAATATAAGTCTCATATTATTAGTGTGGTATAATCCCTTCCTGAGTATGATACGGTTTCTTTGTAATAAGGAAGAAATTGAATACCCGATCTTGTTCTGTTTCCATTTCATCCTCTCCTGTATCTCTCTGTTAATCCTAACAAAAGATTTACTATCGTCTGGTATCAACGTATCAAAAATTGATCTAATTTTTCTACCGATCATTAGCACGCTAGGTTCAACACCTGTCGTAATTGAAGGTGTGTTCCTAAAATCTACTAAAAATTTTAATAATCTCTCTTCATAATTTTCCATTAACCTGTTGTTAATTATCATTTTTTTAAGAAAATATTTTATTGTTTTTACGGCATTTTCCACTAAACCATTCGAAGCTGGATGGTTAACTGCTGACGTAATATGTTTTATATTCAATTTTTCACAAAATTCTTTAAATTCTTTCAATGTAAATGCTAATCCGTTGTCTGATACTATATAGTTGGGTATACCTAGAAGTGAAAATACTCTTTTTAAGACTCTAATTGTGCATAAGGCATTTATATTACTTACTTCAATAGCATCTATCCATTTTGATGTCGAGTCTACAATTATTAAAAAATATTTATTCGCTATGGGACCAAAAAAATCTAAATGTATTCTACTCCATACATGTTCTTCTATTGGCCAACTTCCTAATTCGACCCTGCATGGTGAGCTTAAATTTTCTTGGCATTGCTTACATTCTTTAATCTTACGTTCAATATCTGCGTTCATTCCCAACCAATAAAAATAATTTCTCGCTAAATTTTTTGATTTGACGATTCCCATGTGAGATTGATGTATATACTCTAAAATTTTTTTTTTTTAGAATTGATGGTATTTTCAATCTACTATCAAAGAATAAACAGTCATTGAATTCTGATAATTTATCCCTAATTTGCCAATATTTTAAAATATCTCCTGAAATTTTCTTTTTCTCGGGCCATCCATCACTTAGATATTTTTTTATTTCCATAAATATCTCATCACTATTGGAATTGTCTCTTATTAATTCTCTATCCAGTTTCGCATTAAACGAAATACAATTTAAAAATTCAATCTCTACCTCTTCTACATTAATCTCATTAGTAAAAAAATCAAAACTTTCGTTATTTTCCTTTTCTGACAATTTCATTGGTAGTCTAGATAAGAAATCTGCTTTATTGTCTTTCATATTAATATATTCAATCGTATAATCATAATTTTGTAAGATTAATGCATATCTTTGTAGTCTACTAGCTGTTAATATCGGAATATTTTTATTTTCTCCTAAAATATGCACCAAGGGTTTGTTATCACATGCTAAGATAAGTTTTCTTCCATACAAATATTAAAAGAATTTTTTTAAGCCAAAAATAATTGCACTAGCCTCTTTATCCAATATTGAGTATTTTAATTCCGTCGATGTAAAAGTCTTACTGGCATAAGCTATTGGTCTTTCAATACTGTTTTCGTAAACGTGGCAAATTATCGCTGACATCCCTACATTACATGCATCTGTTATGAGTTTAATAGGTATATTCTGATCATAATGTACCAAAATTTTATTCGACGTTAATATTTCTTTAACCCTCTCAAAATCAATTTGACAATTATTATCCCAATTAAACTCAGTCTCTTTTTTTAACAAGTTATACAAAGGTTCTAAAATACTCGCTAGATTTTTAATAAAAATCCTATAATAATTTATACCTCCTAAAAAACTACGTAACTCCGTTACATTTTTAGGTACTTCCATATTTATAATTGCTTCAACTTTATCAGGCAATGGCTGTACACCCCTATTAGAAATTTTAAATCCCAAATATTCAACTTCTTTTTTATTAAATTCACATTTATCGATATTTACTATTAAACCACAATCATTTAATCGTTTTAAAGTTCTTTCAGTTTCTTCCTCTAACCCTTCTAGCGTATCGGAGAATACTAAAATGTCGTCTAGAAAACATGCAACTTGTAAATCGCTTACTACTGAATTAAGAACATTACTAAAAATTGCTGGCGATGTAGTCAATCCAAATGGTAAAACTTTATATGCAAATAAACCTAAATGGGTAGAAATAACACATAATTTCCTAGACCTTTTATTTAATCTTAATTGCCCGAATGCGTTTTTTAAGTCTAATTTTGCAAAATATTTTGCCCCATTCAATTTAGCCATTAAATCTTCTATTTTTGGTAATGGATATTTTAAACGCCTTAACATAGGATTTAATGTATTTTTAAAATCATATTCTAATACTTCCATTTTTTTTTACTATAACTATCGGACTTGCCATTTCACTAATATCCATTTTCTCGATTATGTTTTCATCTAACAATCTATTGATCTCTTCTTCTACCTTGTCTTTTAAACTAAAAGGAATTGGCCTTGGTTTACAATATTTGGGTTGAAAATTCGGTAAAACCTCAATATTCACTTCGTAATTTTTAAAACTACCAGTTTTATTTAAAAATACATCCTTATACTTAGTTTTCATTTTATCTAAAAAATAATTATTATTCAATACGCTTGGCGACTCACTTGATGTTGATGCTAACACATTAATATTTGTAAACCCAATTTTAAATGTATTTATAAAATTTCTTCCTAGTATGAATGACGAACCGTTATTCACGATAATGAAATCTTGTTCAGCGATAATATTGTTGTACTCAACTGAAAACCTATAGATACCTATTACTTCGAGTGATGTACTATCATAACCGGATAACTTTATTTCACACTTATTTAACTTAATCTCCTTAAAAAATCTTTTGTATAAATGAAAGGGCATTACATTAACTCCCGATCCGGTGTCTAAAATCATCTGTAATACAATTCCATTCACTTTAACCTGTAGATAAATAGGATCGCAATCTTTATAACTAATGTTCATGATTGTATTAATCACTTCACACTTATTAGCATAATGAAAACGCCCCCCACACTTGAAACATACTATATTTTTTAAAAAACAATCTTTCTTTTTATGTCCCTGTTTGTTGCAAATGAAACACTTCAACAAAATTTTACTGTCAGGTGTTTTGAACCCTGTAGTACGCAAGCGCATCATTCGATCCAAATTGTCTGTGATTGGTCGAGAGTTTGAAATGGGCCTCGATCTCTGATTGGGCCGTTCTATACTACACACAATACTATCGTTACTATGCAAATCAATATTGTTACAACTCTCATTTTTTTTCACAATAATATGTTCATATGTATACGCCAACTCCACACACTCATTCAAATTATTTCCCGCGGCACTCAAAAATAATTTATTTTTAATTTCTGTGTTAAATATTCCTATAATAAAAATATCTTTCAAAGTTTCATCTAATCTATTGTTGAATGAACATTTTATAGCCAAACTTTTTAATCTTGCCATAAAATCTCTAATTGATTCATCATTTGCCTGTTTACAATTAAAAAAAATTCTCTGTGTTCGTATATATTATCACTACCCTTGCAACTTTTTTCTATAATTGTACATAATTCCTCGAATTTTAAAACTGACAATTTTCTTGGAAAACATAGTTCACTCAGGAAGACAAAGGTATCTTCCGTAAGACTACTTAAGAGAAATGCTCTCTTCTTGTCTTCTGACAATTTCTCATCACCGAGTATGTGAATCTGATCCAATCTTTCCTTGAAGATGGGCAAATTCCCAGACTTGTGGCAGAAAGGACTCAACCCTCTCAAAAACCCCTCCATTTTGAGCACAAGCTAAGTATTTTATTACAGGTAACAATAACTTAACTTAAGGTCCCGACCACGAAGATAGCTCGACTGCGACGATCGTAGATGACCCTCAATAGACCCTCGTCCTTTGCCTCTATGTTTCCTGGTTGATTCTGCACTGCGCGGCTCCTTTTCCGACGTCCTTGTTCCCTTCTTTTCCTTCGTCTTTTCGTCTTCTCCCTGACGATCCTCACTCCTGGATTGCCGATGAACTTGCCCGGTCTCGCACCCTGACGATTCTCCTGAATTGTCGATGACTCACTCCGCCGAAGACTTCCGAATATCCTTGTTATTCTTCTTTCTTCTTTTTCTCCTTCCCAGCAGTCCCATCCAATCCAGTTACATGAAAAAAAAAACAATCCAAGAAGTAGGTAGATTTTTCCTTCCTTGCCGAGTTTTAATACACGTAAATTCCAAATTCCTTTTATTCTTTCTCTGAGTGTAGATCTCTTTTTATCGGCTGCGCCACTGTGGTATAATCCCTTCCTGAGTATGATACGGTTTCTTTGTAATAAGGAAGAAATTGAATACCCGATCTTGTTCAGTAATTATCACTTTTATTCATAAACAATACCTCTACGTGCGACCGTCAGTGCCCGAATGGCGTCGCCCGTTTCCCCCGCTTCCTACCGCATGCTTTCATCTCTTTCACACTATCACTACGCACTCCTCATACACCACTCTACCACAATTAGTAATCTTGAATGGTTTATATAGCGAAAAGTTTTTGAAAAAGTTTTAAATTTCGTTTCAAAACATCTCTCTTTAAGTAAAAATGCCTTCTTTACTAAGCAATTATGTTTTAAATAATATTTTAGTTTGACCTATCTGACATAGTTTTTTAAAAAAGAATTGTCATTTTTCTCCTTGTCATTTTTTGAAACAAGGCAAATAATTTGGTATAGCAAGAAATTTATGTAGGAATTTAAATAAATATTCTTTCATTTATATTTTTCCAATTAATATATCTAATTTTTTTCATAATTTTTTGGGGGACGACAGTAAAAAACCTTACAAAATATTAGATATTAAACTATTATCACAAAGGAGGGTAAAAATAATTCGGTCAGATATATCGACTAAATATCGTACTAACCACTAACACTGAATATTCCGGTAAGCCTCAAAGGAAATTTACCCGATTCCAATACTCCAGAATCGGCTTCTTCCAGTATTGTATTATTCGGTATTTCGCAAACAAAAGCTTTATGGGCTTCAAGTGGGAGGTCGCCGGAGAAAATAATGAGTATCATAAGCTGAGCGAATATCATATTTAGCTGAATTTCTCAGTCGCGGCCTAATGAGCTAAGCCGGGTTGCAGGCGAGTCGGCGAGTGCCAGCTCAGCAAAAATAATGGCACAAAAGCGCTTGCAATTACAGCAAATCCACAAGCTGGATGCTTACTCTCGAGGTCCGCCGCGCGCCGCTCCTTGCACAAGCCAAGGTACCGCGAAACACTAAACCTTCCGTAATACTCCACTAGATCATTTACTCTATGAATAGATTATGACAGATAAAGGGTATCTTATAATATGTTAAAACGTAAAAATGTTTCCATTGCCAACTTAAAAAAAAAACAAATGGCGAAATCGTAAAGTAACTAAAGTAAGTATATTTTTTCATTTCTTTCTGAATGAAGGTAGTGATATTATTATTAAAATAAAATACAAATCACTTTGTTTATACCACTTTATTAGATATAAAATCTACATGTTTCGAGAACAATGTTCTGTTCTTCAGGATTGTGTGTAGAAAAATTGAAAAAGATAAAATTTTCAAGTAGAAGAGTAGTTTATTCGTCTTATGGTTACGACTCTCGCCACATGATCTACAGGTCGGGGGTTCGAACCCCACTCCAGACCAGCAAGTTAGTCCTATTTTCATAGCACAAGCTTTTAGCTTAATTTGAAAATCGTTAGAATATTGATGTAACACGTATTCCATGTTAAAAAGTGTGTAATTGAATTTTTTTGCGAATTTCGCCACATACTTTTGCTAATGGTCAATCTAGCTGTCATTGCGGTGCAATTATATATGGGCACATGCGCAGTATATGTCAAACACTAGACGAAATGAGGAAGTATTTCTTTCTCCTTATACTGTTTATCACTTTAAAAAGCTATCTTTAGTTTAAAAATGCTAAATTCAAAGTTAAATTAAGTTGCAGACTTTATATTACTGAAGCGCATGCAGTAAATATATTCATGTCCCCAAATCAATTATAAATGGTTATTGGGTGTGTTTAATAAATATCACAGCAATACTCAAGAATGCAAAATCGGCGATAGCCGACTACTTAACAGCTAGTTTTTCTTATTATTATACTAACCTGTTTGATTGAGAACGGATAGGGATAGAGTTTTAGGTTTCAGGGCATCGTTCTCTGATAACTTTCGGATAACTCTGGATGACTGAATTTATCCAATTATTGATACTTAACTACATTAGTACAAAAATATACTATCATACAACTGTGTACAAGTTAAATCTTTAATTATATGTTCTGGTTGCACAATCGCAATCCATTTGCAGTGTCAGTGGATCGCGAACCAGAAACTCCTACACCAATACATTATTTTTACTCACAATTTTAAGAGATTATGGCAGAAATGGTGAGATTAAACCAGTTACCATACTACTTACTTTTTTATGCCTGCTTTTAGAAGTTGGAATATTAACAAAGTGCCAAAACGTAGTTAGAGCAAAGAAAAAAAAATCATAACAAGCCGAAATCACGATGTTAAACTCCTGATTCTCCTCTTGATTGAAAAAAAGTTCAATGACGTGCAACCTAATATTTTAATATTTTATATTTAAAGCTAAGATACTCTAAAGTATTTACAAGTGTGAATTAATTTCAAAAATATTAAGTGATGTAAATAAATATTGCAAGTGTTGCGAAGTATCTGGAGTAGGTTGTAGGTAGATGACGGGAAATCCACGAACCACTGTTTAAATAGCCTTGGCGGAATACATTATTCTCTTCGTTAAAATATTCCACCGGAAAGCTTCTTTAGACGCTTGGAGATTCAAAGAAAACTTATCAGGTATACAAACTATTAGTTCCTCAGAACACGGTAATCAAACAATGTTTTTTTATTATTATTATTTTTGCAAACAGAGAATAAATATTGTCACGGGGTACAATGGTGACTGCGCATTATCAAATTCTCTAAATGGTCCACACAAATCTTGAATCAACTGAGATATTCATATAATCACTAGAAATTTAGAGAAACTAGTCAAACAGTCTCGAACATTTAACAAACCAATATTTATATAAAAGAAAATCAGCGACAATAAATTAAGAGAATACCTATTAATTGGGCGTTTGGAAATAAGTGCGACCACAGACGAGCGAAGATTTTAGTAGTAAACGATAGTAAAATGTTCCACAGACGAATGATTAAGTGCGAAATATTTTCCAGTGACTTGCGTGGTAAATAAAATTTTAAATAGTTTTAAACGTTTCATTTGTCTTCCAGTCTTGATGCCTCGTGAAAAGTAGCGAGAACGGATGAGTCCTGCAAATCGCACAAAGCCCTCACATATAGGCCGGGATAGAGACCGAGGGGAAGACGATTTGAAAATGGGCAAATAATGCAAGATGTAAGGGAGTAGAATAGAATATAAAGGCGATATCAAGTATAGAAGATAGCGCTCTTTCGTGTGTTTGGCTATGAACTTTTGAGTCCCACGAGATTGATTAAGAAGAAAATAGTAGCTTTTACAGAAAAATTTTCAACTTTTCATGGTCGTCGAAAATCTTCTGCTTTGAGTTTTTTGGAGTATTTTTCGTGTTTCTATGAGCTTTTGGAAGACGTTTTGAATCCTTTTGCGGAGTTATTAAATAGTTTTTACTAAATGCTTGCAATGTATAATAAATAATACTAGGTGCCCGTTGCACGGCTACGCGTGCAATTTAGCCTGGCGGCAGATTCACTGATGATTAAGTAACGAAGAAGAAGAAGACGGACTCACTGTTGGTTGAGTAACGAAGAAAAAGATTGACGGTAAACACTTTCCGGTAACGCCCCGATCGCAAAGATCGGACTGCGCGTTCGGGAGGTTGTACTGTAAAGATTCGATAGAAGAAGAAGAGAGCTATCTGTGGTATTTTAACGAAT
Organism: Agrypnia vestita; assembly: GCA_016648135.1. NCBI lineage: Eukaryota > Metazoa > Arthropoda > Insecta > Trichoptera > Phryganeidae > Agrypnia > Agrypnia vestita. The sequence continues at coordinate 155,057 of JADDOH010003872.1, forward strand.
TAGAATCGAATGATAAATGACAGCGTTGTGACAGTGGGGAGAGAGAGAACGCCCGAAGCCGCGCAAAGGTGAGTGAGTCAGATGGCTCCCGCTTTGCGGTCGCAGACGACCGCTGCGCGGGTGACGGGTGTCGGCAGTCGCCGCGTGGTTTTGCCGCGCAGTGTCTGTCGTGAAAAGGCGTGGACGGGCTGAGCCCGTCTGGTACTTTTTAAATTTTCGAAATCGGACATCGCTTCGCGGAGATATCTATGGAAACCCCAAAAACCGCAACATAACCCAGCCTCACCTAACCTAACCCAACTTAACCTAACCTAACCTAACATAACCCAACCTAACCTAACCTTATCTAACCTTACCTAAGAATCTGGAAGCAATTTAGCCTAAGAAAATATATTTTTCCAATTTAACAGTACTAATGAGACCATCTTTAATTTTTTTTATAACCTTTTGTTATAGAAACACAGTCTGTAGAATTTTACATTATCTAGCTTTCTGCATTTTTTTTTCATCTTTCTGCTTTCTACTTTTTTTCTATCTTTATTTATAGAAAAGTTATAAAGGAATGAAATATTTATCCAATTTGACCATGACCTATATTAGACATCTGTTGATTTTTTTTAGAAGTTATTGTTTTATGTAAATTTTTGTCCTTAAGTTTTTTAGCCATAACTTCTAAACGCATGATCCAATTTTAGTCATCGATATTTCGATCGATAGGGAAATAGTACTTCTATCGAACTTACTAAAAAAATTTTCTTTACAATGGCAGACTTTAGAATTACGTTCGCTTTCATCCGCGTTTTGCTGTTTTGTCTGTGGCTTCGCGGGGAATATTTACATTACTATTCCAAAAAATAAAGTCTGTATAATTTAACGTTGTCTATATTTTTATTTATTTTTTATCATTATTTCAAGAAAAGTTTTAAAATATTTATGAAGATGGAAATTTAAAAAAATTTTTTTTATAAATTTTCTCAAAATGATGATAAAAAATAAATAAAAATGCCTAAAGATAGATAACGTTAAATTCTACAGATTGTGGTTTTAAGAATAAGAATTGAAATTTTTCTCGCGAAGCCACTGTCAAAACCACAAAACTCGGATGAAAGCGGACGTAATGCTGAAGTCTGCAAATGTTACAATTTTTTTTTCAATATCATCGATAACGGCACTCTTTCCCTATGAAAATTACAGCCAATAAACTAAACATAAAAAATTTACCGATATCTCGAGGTTCTAAAAATTCTCAATAGATTTCTACCTGGCCCCGGAAAAATGGAAATAATTATTTCTTTAATAACTTTTCTAAAAAAATAGATAGGAAAAAACTAAAAATTCAGAAAGATACATCACGTTAACTTGTACAGATTATATTTAGTATAAATTTTTTTTACATCCTCATTGCGAAGAAACGGCCAAAACCGTGAAACTTTGAGCGAATTTTCAAAATTTTATTTTATAACTTTTATCAAAATAGTGATAAAATATAAATAAAAGTGCCGAACGATACATAACGTTAAATTCTACAGATTGTGTTTGTAAGAATAAGAATGAAATTTTTTTCCGCTAAGCCACAGTCAAAACCACAAAACTCGGATGAAAGCGGACGTAATGCTGAAGTCTGTAAATGTAACAATTTTTTTTTCAACATCATCGATAACGGTACTCTTTCCCTATCGATCGAGATATCGATGTCTAAAATGGGATGACGCGTTTAGAAGTTACAGCCAATAAACTAAACAAAAAATTTACCGATATCTCGAGGTTCTAAAAATTCTCAATAGATGTCTACCTGGCTCCGGAAAAAATGAAAATAATTATTTTTCAATAACTTTCCTTAAAAAATAGATAGAAAAAAACTAAAAACGTTGAAAGGTAGGTAATGTTAATTTCTACCGATCGTGTATGTCAGATAAAAAATCTCCCCTTGAAACCACTGTCGAAACATTGAAAATCGAATGAAAGAAAATATTTTTATACATTTTATACTTTTATGAGAATTGAATTTTTTAAAAAAAACCAGAAGATGGTCGAGTCGATCTTACAAAATATTACAAAAAAATTGATTTTGAAATTGGTTTCTTGATTTAATTGTTTGGTTTTTTTATTTGTTTTTCGATTATTATTTATTGATTTTGGTTTAAAAAAAAAAATTATTGGATTTTGGGTTTTATAATTTTGAATAATAATATTTTTTGATTTTTGTTTTTTGAAAAAAAATGCTTTGATAATTTTTCAAAATGTCAACTCTGCATATAATTTTCCAAACGGCTAAAACGTGAAATCACGCAAAAATTATTCAAAATCCCCAAAATGTGACGTCAAAAACTAAAAAAACAACTTGTATAATATTTCCCACCCAAGCGCCTTTTCAAAATCATGACATAACATCTATGCAGAAGCTCATTCATAAACGCGCAATTACCCGATTCTTAAAATATTATCATCATAAAAACACCCTGTTTAATATTTCCCGATCAAACGCCTTTCCGAAATCGTGACGTAACAAATAATCATAAATAATAATAAAATTAAAGCCCCCCCCCTGCGAATCTTATTGGAATAAACGCGCAATTTTATCATTAAAACACCCTGTATAATATTTCCCAATCAAGCGCCTTTCCGAAATCGTGACGTCATAAATAAACAAAAATAATAATAAAATTAAAGCCCCCCCCTGTGAAGCTTATTCGAAGAAACACGCAATTTCATCATAAAAAACATTCTGTATATTATTTCCCAACCAAGCGCCTTTCCGAAATCGTGACGTCACAACGAAACAAAAATAATAATTTAATTAAAGCCGCCTGCGAAGCTTTTTCGAAGAAACGCGCAATTTCATCATAAAAAACACCCTGTATTTCACACCCAAGCACCTTCCCGAAATCAGGACTTCACATCTATGCAAAAGCTCATTTCGGAAAAATGCGCAATTTCATCACAAAAAACACCCTGTATAATAACCTAACCTAACCCAACGTAATCTAACCTAATTAAACGTAAAATAATCACAATTTCGTAAAAAATCTCAACTTCATCATAAAAAACACCCTGTATAATAGTTTTCTCTCAAACACTTTTCCTTAATCATTAAGACACATCTAAATAAAAAAATAATGAAAAACTTGCATTTTCCCAATTTTACATTACTACCATCATAAAAAATCACTCTCTATAAAAAAATTTCCCAAAAAAAAATATTACGTCACCAATGTTGAAAATCGAAATTTCAAAAAAAAAAATTCAAGTGATCACAGATAATCGCCCTTTTCCCTCTCCGACGTCTGGGAGCCGAGAAAATTGCGAAAACGTTTTTTCCCATACGTAATGTATCGCAAAAAAAATTTTTTTTAGTTCAAAATTTTTGGTTTCGCTTACAACTTTTCTAAAATAAAATATGGAAAAAATCTAAAAAAACAGAAACGCGCGGAAAACTCAGCGCTACAAAACATGTTGTTCATAATGGATATGGGCCTCACCATCGTGAAGCTACCGCCGCAAATTAAAAATTCCGACGAAAGTGGCCGTCACGCGAGAGTGTGTTATTTCGAAACGATAATTTTCGCAAGAATCGTCAGCCACGCTCTTTTTCTATCGAGTGGGGTGCAAATGATGAATGTAGGCCTCCCCGTCCTCGAGCAGTATGCAACATCAAAAAAACGCCTAAAAACGTACTAAAAACACCACCACCGCTCGGACATGTCTTTTGCAGCTAAAATTTTTGCTAAAAAAGTTGCGCACCGTCAAGCACTATTCGATGATGCCACTTGCGTGTCTGTACGAATTATTTTGACCGAGTTATTATAGTAAACGTTAAAGATTTTAATTTTTTTTTTTCGCTTTAAAATTTTCTAAAAAAAAGATGGTCAAAATCTAAAAACACAGAAACGTGCCTAAGGTCAAGTTCTACAAAACTTAGTTTTTAGAATCTCAACGACCTTCACCGTCGCGAAGCTACGGCTGATATAGTAAAATAGGTCGTCACGCGAAAACGTTTCACTTAAAAATAATAATTTTCACTACACTGGTTAGTCGCACTCTTTTTCTATCAAGAATGATACAAAACATGAATGTAGGCCTCCCCGTCGCCGAGCAGCATGCGAAAATAAAAAAAACGCCGAAAAAACGTGCTAAAAAAATTAACACGGCTTGGCCATGCCTTTCTAAGAGATCTTTTGTCATACAAAAGTTGCGCTCGCGGTAGTCTCGCTTCTCTGCGACGTTTCCGGACAGAGTTATAAAAGAAAACGTAAATTTCGATTTTAAGCGAGTAGCAAAAACAGGGGTGGTGTAGAAAAAAATTCAAAAAAATTGTAAAAGGTGTTCACTTTATCCGTCAATCGAACCTCGTGTTCAATTTGAGTTTTTCATTTAAACTGCGTCTAAAGTCCCAAGAACGGCGCGCGCGGCGGAAATCAGCAAAAAGGGGTGTTTTTATTTTTTTATGGCCCTAAAAAGAAAGCTACGAAAAATCGCAGCAGTTAAAAGTAAGAAGAGCAGAAGGTCAATTTTTAGAATTTTTAAAATTTACCAAATTCGATATAGAAATATCGCGCGATTGCAAATGAAAAACGCCTTTTTTAAATTTTCTCATTTTTTTCTCTTTTGCTCAGTGTGAGCATGGACGACGGGCGAAAAATTTCAAAATGCTTAATAAAGTTTCGGAACAGCAGAGGAAATTTTAATTTGCAAAAATTTTCAAATTCGGACGAAAACTCGCTATTATCGCGCAAGTTATTAGCGATCCCACGTGAACCATTCGGAAAAGTGGCCAAAAGATTTTAATGACCGCGGCTTTGCGCGGGGGTACCTACCTAACCCAAAGTTATAAAGAATACGCGGGCGCGCTGCGCGCGCAACCCTTGTTGAAATCAGCGCGATCGCGCTCCGCTTCGCGGAGCTATTTGCAAAAAACTTAAAAGAATTAAAGACTCATACATATAGACCCAACCCACTTTTTACCCCTTGCTACTTTCATATATTAGGTCCTTACATATGAAATTGGCGATTAGTATGGGAGGACCATAAAGTCGATTTTTTTTTATTATAATATATTTATTTAATCAAAGTATGTACCATTGCTATCTATGCACTTTTGCCATCTCATAGGTAGTTCATCGATCCCTTTACTAAAAAAAACCATTCAGACGGGAATCAATAAAATCTTTGAAGGCGGTTTAAAAATGGTAATCTGTTGGGGAAAGGTCCGGAGAGTACGGCGGATGTCTTAGACATTCCAATTGAAGCTCCTCTAATTTGTTAGCCGTCTTTTGTGCAGTGTGTGGTCTAGCGTTATCATGAAGCAGCAGTGGCCTAGAGCGATTAACCAGCCTCGATTATTTAGCAGCTAGCTTTTCCATCATGCTTTGCAGTTGCTGACAATAGACATCTGCCGTAATCATCTGGCCAGATTTAAGAAAGCTGTAGTGAACGACACCAGCACTAGTCCACCAAATGCTCACAAGTAATTTTCGCTTGGGGCATGGTTTGGCTGGTTCGGCAGGGTTCAGCCATTGCGATGAGCGCTTCCGATTATCGTACAGGATCCACTTTTCATCACAGGTAATGATTCGATTTAAAATCCCTTCATTATTGTGCCGGTTGAGTAATGCAACGCAGCAGTCAACGCGCGTTTGTTGATTTGCTTCACTCGATTCGTGAGGTACCCACCTTTCAAGCTTTTTCACCTTACCAATTTGCTTCAAGTGGATTAAAACAGTTTTATCACTAACACCGCAGCCTGCAGCTAACTCGGATGTGGTTTGCGATGGATCCGCATCCACAATAGCCTTCAATTCTTCATTATCAACTTTGGTCTCCGGCCGTCCACGGGGCTTGTTCTGCAGGTCGAAATTTCCAGAACGAAAACGTTGGAACCAAAAACGCACTGTGTTTTCTTTTGCGGCACCGTCGCCATACACATCATTAATCCTTCGAGCCGTTTCTGCAGCACTGGTGCCACGGTGGACTCGTACTCGTAAATAACGCGATATTTCAAGTTTTTCATTTTGTAAACTGAGTGACGCAAAGAAAAAAACAATTGAGGGAAAAACAAATGAATTATAATTTTCAAAACACAAATACATGAGTAAATAGCTGTATAAATTTGGATTTGGAATTCCTAACCAAAGAGAAGATATTTGAGATCAAATTTGCCAGTACGGCAAAACGCCAATTTCATATGTAAGAACCTAATATATTGATTGATTGAATATTGATTGTAGACTCATTACTAGATCTACATTGATTTTAACACCTTTTTAAGAAATCGCGAAAATTATACAAAAAAGGAATAACAATTTATTTATCTCTTTGTTTGACACGAGTCAGTAATATTATGATAGAAACACAGTATTGCTTTATCTGCCTGCCTAAATTATTCTGTATTACTTTTATAATAAGGTATTGGGTCAAGTATGCATAAAATTATTTAGTAAGCCCGAATGTCGCTATGTCGCTACATGGTAATGAAAAATAATATATACAAGAGATATTTAGTTATGGCAATTAATCTTCTTTAATTTTTCTTGTTTCATATTTTTGAAATTGATTAATAGCTTATGTATAATAGCATGTATAAATTATCTAGCCTTAGTAATAAATAGCTTTTTATTTGTAGATTTTATTGGTCTAAATATCTCAATCTATTCTAGTTATTTGATTTTAATATCGAGCCCACGACGTGTTAGTAAGGTTGGCTTTTGTAATAAACAATCTTGCGGTTTGGTACATTCATTCTTACTGTAATTCTCTTTACCAGATCCAACCGGGTGTAAAAGCGTTTTCGCAATTGTACCCTTAACTTTCTCACGAATGACAAACCCTGTCTCTGAGGGATGTGGCGGTATCGCACGATTCCATTGAATGAAAGTCGTTCATTGATATTCAGTTCTGTAGAAACGAGCCATTTGTTTGACGCGCTGCGTATAATAAATTAATTGTCTTCAGCACCTTATCTCAAGAGGCACCATATTCTAAGGAAATAAAATATTTCGTCACAAATGTTTATTTTATAATGGACAATTATGTATTATTAATTTTAATAATGTTATAAGTAAACACAAAATCCATTGGAAAAATTACTTTTTTAAACCACTAATTTGTTGAAAATATTATAATGTTTCAGGGAGAAATATTATCTTCTTTTGGATACAACATATATTAAAGAATAAAAGTAAAATATCGATGCAATGTAAATTTAAAATATCAAATTTAAAGGATAACTATTTATTAAAAGGATATATTAGAAATTTTGGATACAAGAAAAAGTGTTAATAGTTTATTAAATATTATAAATAACCAATTCATTTAATAGATTTATTATTAGTATTATTTATTCTATTTTTGTTATTGTCTATGATTCCATTTTTTACTTTTAATTTTAAGTAAACTTGTATCCAGGTGAAGAAAAAATTGGTCCCAAAAAATTTCGGTATTTTCAACAAGTTAGTGGTGAAAACAATGTTTATTCTTATTATATTAATAAATATACCACCACATAAAAATAGGTCATAGAATATGATTTGTGTTACTTCAAAGCTGACAAAAGTCATCGTTAATTCGCTGTAAGTAGGAAAAAAGGCTGAACTGATATAATACAGCCCCAACGGGAATCACAGAGCCGCCGCGATTTGGGGCGAATGAAAGAATATTAAAAGGGATTGGATTTTTAACAAGATTCACCCTCGCAAAAGCAATAATACAAATTTCTCAGCAGCTCTTCAAAATGGCATGAATTTAGACATTTAACCGGCTGAAAAGTTGAGCGGTCCTCGCAGATTAAACCGCAGATGTAAGGCGGGTCGGGTTGCTCTCGCCGAAATCGTATTACATTTTCGGGACAGCTATGAATTTTGAAGCCATTGGCGAGAATATTTGTAGTGAAAGCGACAATTTAATCTTTACACGTCGGCTCAACGGGAAGTTTTTCTGAAGATGGGCCGTTTCTGTTCCGAGTGGTAATATTTATAAATTAATATGCCTATATATAAATAGATAAAATATATTACGTAAGTAACTCCAGTAACGTACGTAATTCCAGTAACAAAATTAGTATAAGAAGGACCGTGGCTATTAGATTCCTATTTATTTTTGAATACACAATATAACTAACGTGGGTTGGTGTTTATACGCGTAGGCGTACACAACAGATGAATAGTCAGTCGAAATAGTCAGTTTTGTCAAGATATTTGGCAACATTGTGATTTCTATTTAGTGATTACAGGGGTGTACAGTGAAAACGAGAAGCATACATATATATTTGGAAAAATAAAATAGAAATTAAATATTTATCCAGCAGAATATAATGAAATATTAAAATCTGAATAATATGTAAATTATTGTGATAGGAATACCACAAGATATATCTCCTATTTAGGTTTCTTTTCAAAATATATACCCAGGAAAAATCTAAAAATGAAGCGTTCATTTTTAAGCCTTCAAATTGGAAAACATCTGCATGTTGAAGCCGTCATACCAAAATTATGGTTTGACCTTCGCTAGTTGCTTGTTTGATTATTTTCCAGAGAAACCAAGAATTATTGCAATAAATAAATACGCGCAAATCTGCAACAGTTCAGCGACATAAAAAATGAGATCAGTGAACTTCGTAAGGAATTTTCCGCTGTAACAACTGCCATGCAATTCTTCAATAACAAATTTGAAGAAATGGACGCAAAAATATGTTCCTATGACGAGAAACTTAAAAGGCTGGACTCAATGGAAGCGGAACTCTCAGACATGCGCGCTCACGTCATAGCCATGGAAAATAAAATTAGTGACAACGAACAGTGGTCGCGCCTTCACAATCTGGAGATAACGGGTGTACCAGAACGTAAAGGCGAACTCCTGAACGACATTGTTATCAACATTGGAAAAGTAGCTGGAATCGACATTTTCCAACAGGACATCGAATTTTGCACACGAGTGGCTCCACGCTCCAGCGACAAAGGAAGACCAAAGGCAATTATATTAAAACTTTCCAGAAGACACTTAAAGGATAGCATCATTACAGGAGTCAGGAGGAACAAAGAAATTACCACTCGCGATTTAGGTATACCCGGAGATGCTCACAGGGTATTTGTGAACGATCACCTGACCCCTGGCAATAAAGTGCTGCTACACAGTGTGAAATCCATAGCGAAAAGCGCGGGATTTCAATATGTTTGGGTGAAACATTGCCGCATATACGTTCGACGAAACGACGAGTCTCCTCCTATCGCGATATTTCGGGAAGTGGATATAAAAAAGATCAAATAACATTTACTGTGTGTCTCTTAGTTAGAGGAATGAATTTCATGTTTACACTAGGTTTTAACTGTACTATTTGTTGTCCATATAAACTGTCTCCTCAAGACGCTCACACTCACAATGCACGCGAGGATTTACTCGCTTCACAACATAAATATCATCTCCTTTCCCTGCTGAAACCTTTCCAACTTGATGTAGATGAAGAATCTTGTATCCACACAGCGAGTCAGTGTCAGATCATATCCATAGAGATAAAACATTTTGAAACGTCAAAGTTTATTTTGAATAAATGTAAAGGTGTACCTTCACGCATCAACACTGTTCATTCTAATGTTGATAAATGTAAAGGTATACCTCCACACATCAACCCTTCCGTTGAAATGTCTAATATACTACAACGCAAATGCACACTTTTTACATTTAGTATACACTCACACCACCTTAATACTATTTTTTGAACTCTTAAATACACACTTAGTTATATAGAGACATCCCGACAAACATATGAACACTTACACACTACACTTAAAACCAAAACATCAACTCCGTTAGTAAAGTGGATAGCTCTTCCCGCTATTAGTATACCTACTCGAATACGTTATTTTTTAATTTTTATTTTTTTTAGATTTATTACTTTACACTGTTGTAACCGGATAATTAGCCGCTTACAAACTAATATTTATTTTATTCATCCACCATGTCCATAACCATATATTACCAGAATGTTAGAGGCCTTCGTACCAAAACAACAACAATCCTTCAAAACACATATTCAAATGACTACGATATAATCGCCCTTACGGAATCATGGCTCAATATAGGCATTAGAAACGAAGAGCTTTTTGACTCCCGTTACAGCATTTATCGCAGGGATCGCGACTATGCCTCAACCGGTCAACGCCTTGGCGGTGGTGTAGTTTTAGCTGTTAAACATGAACTGATCAGCATTGCTCGGCCGGAATGGCAATCCTCCGCTGAAGACATCTGGGTCACAATTCGTTCTAATGGCTCACGCCATCCTGTTCATATATGTTGCGTATATATCCCTGGTGGGACTCATTATCAATACCTCATAGAAAATTTCCTAAATATGTTAACAGATGTGGTATCAAATAACCCTACGGGCTCATTTATTATTTTAGGTGATTTTAATCTTGCTGAAATTACATGGATAAAATCTACATCATCTTCACATTATGAAGCAATTAATCATTCTACACATAACAGCAAGTATTTCATAGACTGTATGCATTTTCTAAACCTGTCTCAATTTAACGGTGAACCAAACCCAAGTGGCCACATTTTAGATCTAGTTCTGTCTAACTTATTAACATCAGTCGTAGGTAATGATGACCCGCTGGTTCCGGAAGATACACATCATAAAGCCATATCCATTAATGTTCCATTCCAGGAAAACCCTGTACTGATAAATACAAAAAGGAAAGTTCTTCTTTTTAATCGTGGAGATTACGATTCTATCAACTACGCTCTTGAACAAGCTAATTGGGAATCTATTTTCTCTAATCATCAAATAGAAATTGCTCTTGATAACTTGTATAACTTCTTAAAAAGTCTCATTAATCTTTATGTTCCTCATAAATTTACTTGGAATACGAAATATCCCCCATGGTATAACGCCTCCCTTATCAAGATTACCAAAGAAAAATTTAAATATTTTTGTAAATATAAGAGATTCAAAAACCAAGCCGACTATGATACATTCTCTCTCCTACGCAAACGGCACAAAGATTTATGTCGCGAATCCAAATCACGTTACTTAAACCACATTGAAACTAATATCAACTTAAACACAAAAAACTTCTGGAGCTATGTCAAAACGTGTAATAAATCTCAAGGTGTCCCAAATTGCATGTTCTTAGGAGATAGGAAGGCTAATAATGGCACGGATATAGCAAACTTATTCTCGGAATATTTTAGCTCAGTTTTTAGTACACCGAATGATAGACCTACCATTACGCCCATAATTAACCACGAAAACCACATAACTAATATATGCAGTATTGAAGTGACAGAGGAAATTGTACTAAAATATCTTAAAAAAATTGATATTCACAAAGGTGCCGGCCCGGACGAAATACCCTCAATCTTTATTAAACGATGTGCACACAATCTAGCCTTACCCCTCTCTTTAATTTACAATCGTTCTCTAACAGAATGCACTGTCCCTCTTATTTGGAAATCTGCATATGTATCTCCTATCTTCAAGAATGATAAAAAAAATGATGTAAAAAACTATAGGCCTATCTCCAAACTTTGTATATTTAACAAAATTTTTGAAAAAATAATCTATGACCAACTGTATCCAGCTCTTAAGCCTACCTTGAATATTAATCAACACGGTTTCATTAGTGGTAAATCGACAACCACAAATCTTTTGACTTTCGTAGAATACCTCCAAGATAACTTAGATAACAGAATACAAGTGGACACTATCTATACCGACTACAGTAAAGCGTTCGATAGGGTTGATCACTCAACACTGTCAAACAAGCTTTTAAAGATAGGTATTCACGGCAATCTTTATCGTTGGCTTACTTCTTATATCTCCAACCGTAGTCAAATTGTAGTGGTTGCAGGGTTTAAATCTAACACTGTTGTTGTAACATCTGGAGTACCTCAAGGCAGTCTGCTGGGACCATTGCTATTTAACATTTATATCAATGATATAGGTGATTGCTTTCTAAACTCAAAAACTATCCTATATGCAGATGATATGAAAATTTTTTCTCCCATAAACTCACTAGAAGATTGTCGAAGGCTGCAAGATGACCTACATCGTCTGAACACGTATTGCAATGCCCACAGCCTGGAAATAAATGTTTCTAAATGCTTCGTTGTACGCTTTACAAGAAATAAAAAGGTATTCTCTAATGAATATTCAATTAATAATATAACATTATCTACCAAATCCGAAAGCAAAGACCTTGGGGTGATACTTGACAGTAAATTAAATTTCAACAAACATATCGATTACATAGTCACCAACGCATCATCTATGCTTGGTTTTGTCATACGCACATGTAAACATTTCAAAAATATCAGTACCCTCAAGACACTTTATTTCTCATACGTTCGTAGTATTTTAGAATATGCATCTCAGGTGTGGAATCCAGGTTATGCAGTACACGAAAATAGAATTGAAAGCGTCCAAAACAGATTCCTAAGATACCTAGACCTCCGTTCATTTAGATCTCATATAAGCAATGAAGACTCTGCGAAGTTTTTTAACATGCAGACCCTAACTCGTCGAAGAAACATAGCTGACGCGGTGATGCTATTCAAAATAACACACAATCTAGTTGATAGTCCGGAACTTCTTCAACGAATATCTTACCACATCCCAACTCGCAATAACAGACATTCACCTACTTTTCATCTCCCCTTTTGTAAGACCAACTCAAAACAAAACTCCTTTATGTACAGATCCACAAATTCATTTAACACAAACTATCACCACATTGACATTTTCAACGCAACAATAAGAAACATAAAACAAACAATATCTACACTACCGCACCCAAACTAATTTGTACATTATATCTTCCCTTCTACTCCCGTCCCACATTCCTCTCCACCCTCTCCATTCGCTATTAATGTATGTTAAAGTAAATTTTTAAATTCAGTGGAAAATTTTTAAGATTGTTTTAAAATAAATAAATAAATAAATAAACACACAAATACACACACTCACACAAACTCACTATTGGACATGTTTTTTCTTATTTTTTTATCGATTGTATATATGTGTTTTCTTGTAATTGGCCCAAAACTCTGTACATCAATTATTGTTTTTTTTCAAGATTGATTAATTATATGGCTGTAAGAAAACCAATAAATGAAAATAAAATAAAAAAAATAAAAATAAAATAAATTTTATTTACTAGACAAAAGAAAAAAATTACACAATAATAAAATAGTTACAATATAAAACTTTTTTGGATTCCATGTCAGAAAATGCGCTGGAAAACGTCTGGAACTTGAGACTCTGTGCACAGATTCTCCCGTTGAATACCATGTCCATCTTTCAGCCTATGGATCAAGGCTTAACAACAGCATGTGAATCCTATTATTTAGGAAAAACTTTACGGCAACCCATTGAAGAAACTGGAGGTGATAGAAATGCCCCGTGGGATTTGGAAAATGTTGTTTAGAGAAAAGTTCACATCAATAACAATTACAATAATATGTTTAAACTCCGATTGCAGAATGGAGATGTTTTTCGAAATGGATTTGGAGGTTTATGACCAGCTGAGCGGGATGTGGTACAGGATGAACAGAAAGAAGTACTCACAATTAACTCGTTGGTTCATTGAAGTCACAAAACTTTACATGTTGGAAAATGCGTTGTACAACAATATACGGAGGGCGAGTTTGAGCGTGGTATCGCGGGCGCCGATCGGTGAGAGAATGGCTAAGTACTTTGCCAGCGTCTCGGGCTTCTCGTTGGGCGGTATCCCTCGAGTGCGATCGGTCCGTTTGGGACGCTTGAGGAACTAGAGTCCACACAGGTCTGGCTCCACCACAGGTTTTTGCAACGCGAAACAAATTACGAATTCTTTCATGAATTCTAACATTTTTTCTTATTTGTAATACGAGTGTTTTTTTCTAATATTAAAATGATTTATTTTAAATCCCTCGTTGGTCACAAAATTTTGCTTTTACGACGATGTCCAGAACGTATCCTCCGATTAACGGGGGATTGCTGTAATAAGTGTTTCTCCAGCAATTGAGCCCTTGCTCGGAATAACGTTGTATCCAACAATAGTCTCATACCGAGAAAAATTTAAAAAATGTAACCAGTTACAATTTATAACATTTTATATTTAAAATATAACAAACGTATTATTCTTAACTAATATCAATATAAAATAGGGAAAAAAGGCAATTAAATTTGAATCTATTGTAAAAAAAATATGCTGAATCAGTGGAAAAACATTGTTTATGAAATTTTCACAAACAACGTTATTCCACAAAACGTTTTTATTTATTCTGTTTTACTTAATAATGCCTTTTAAAAGCAGCATGCTCATCTAACATTAATTTACAAATTTCATTGAGGACCTTGAGCTTAAACAGACTTATTGGCAGTGGATTGGAATACATTGAAGTTAGTTCCAGGCTCCCTAACTGCATGATTTTTTCCAAACTGTATCTAACTTCTTCCACAAAGAGTTGGAAGAAGGCTATAGGAGTTCTATGATTCTAATTCTTTGTGGAAGGTTTGAGCTCTGATTGTGATGGAATCATCAGTAGGTAAAAATCTTTTACGGAACGATAAGTCTCTCATATATACTATTACCTATCTCCGTCTGTTTGCTGAATATGGCATCGGACATTCAATTTTTCAATACACAATACGAGATGATTACTTTTTTTATTGTAATTCAGTAACCTCAATGCTGATTGAATATTTATTTTGATCTTACAATGGAGAAAACATCCCGCATTTAAACATTTTTGACACAAACTCGACCCTGCGAAACAGAACGAGGAATTAAATAAACTTTTTGTATCGGTATTACATTAAGTTACGATATAAATAGCACTATAATGCCAGCATTATTATCAAAAAGCATTTCAAATATCAATATGGATAAATCAATTGAGTAAAATCGGTTAACGTTCGACAAAAATAATATTAAAATAATATTGTCACATATGAAATAACAATATCAATCAGACTACCAAATCGTATACAACGTAATTCCACAAACATGTTCTGGCGGATCAATTGCAGGTTTGATAGTATATTTTCTGGATAAACACTTCTTTCCTGCATCCTACAACTTATTGACTTTGATATCTTTCCAGTTTAAAACATTAAATGTTCATTTTCTCCCTTTATTCATGTGAATTAAACTACGCTCCGCGATATTGACGCACAACGTTCTTCCACAAACCAATAACTTTAAAATGCAGCCAGAAGCCCAAATATATTTTTTTCACATATTATCTACCTTAAACGATGCATAATAACACACACAACATGACTCAAATTGACATTTGTGTTGAATACAACGTTATTCCGGGCAAAGCTCAATTGTTTTAACAGTATTGAGTATGAAAATCCTAATTTCTGACTTTAAATATGACGAAATAAATCTTACTTTTTTAAATTTCTTAAAGCATTAAAAGTCAATTTGTAAATACCTTTCGCAAATACATTCGCCAATCTTCCTCCCTTGTCTGAGTCGCTCTCAATTGTACTCTCTTTTATTGAGTTCATTAGTTACCCCCGGGGAGGAAGGGGGGTTTGGGCACGACATAAAAAGCATTCATTCATCTGTATGACAATTACTTGTTAATAATCCCCCCCGCAACGGAGCACAAAAGGCAGAGGGAGGAGTGTACTCCCGATTGATTGCAGATAAGATTAAAGGTTTTAAAACGTAGTGATCGATACTTGTTATCCAGACATTTACCGTGTCTTTAATTTTCGATACTTACCTTATTGGCCATCCTTTTTGGTTATTTTGTGCTGATGTTTGTTCAAATTAAAACGAATTTATTTCATTCAATTTTTAGTTTTCAAATTTATCTTCAAATAAAGCAAAATGGTGTTTATTATTTTATTTTCACTTTATCTTTCGTGTACACCTTTTCAAACTACGTTTTATTAAGTGTAATTATAGGAATGTATACATGAGATCAGATCAGAAATATTTCGTGTATGTGAATAATATTCCGCTTCCATGTAGGCCTATCATTTAAAAATATTCTTAGGTTTTCACGGCCGTTCAGAACCTTCGGGTTTGAGTTTTCTGGGAAATGAGGGGGTAGAACGCCATTTTTCTGGCACACCGATTTCGTTTCGACTACATTTACACATCCTATGCATGCGCTATGGTTGTTGATGCTTTTAAAAGGACCATCCTCCAAATACTTGTAACATCTGCCAGGTCTTTTGTGGCTCTCCTTGTCTTTAGCCATTTTGGTAACTTATAAATCACGATAGTAGAATGTATATACTACCCATGTTAGGTATTAATATAAAGTTGTACTAAACGGACCCCTATGGCGAGCTAGGGGAGAATATCATGGAGAAGTTATTGCATCTCCAGAAGCGACGGCACATTATTGAACAGCTGTATATTGCATCTGGAACTGACGTCCAAGAAATCACCTTGCCAATGAAGAGAGCAGCACAATATATCCAGAGAAATTTGATAACTTATCCGTACTATTGAATTGCATGGCATTTTTGCACATATACTTGTAAAATATTAAACCAGTAAGAAATAAACATAAATAATATTATTTTTACTCCCTTTATATTGACTCGTGGCGTCTGCTTGCTTGCTTGCCGGCTTGCCGTCGAAAAAACTTTGGATTGATTTTTAACCCTTTTCCAGTAATCTAATCGAGCTGAAACTTTGCAAGCAGTCTTGTGGCGACGATCAAGAAGGTCTATCAAATTTTCGTTAAAAAAATTAATAATCATAGTATAATTTCGGATTTTTAGAAATTTTAATAGTTTTTTCAAATTGGAATCATTACCAAAGTTTGATTATTAGCAACGGCGGCCCGATAATGTCGCGGAACATTTTCTAAATTTGAATTACTCCGTCGGTATACATAATTGGTACTTCACTAATCTAAATTGACTGACAAATGTTTTTAGAATTTAATCTTCAAAGCTTGAAGTGTCTTATCAAAGCTCAAAACATCTGACATTTTAGAAATAGATTTAATTACTGTAAATGACTATATATATATATTCGTCTTTAATTGTTGTCATATTTTACAAAGAATGGGAGTATAATAAAAACTTGGTTTTTATGGGTTACTTTTTTTCAATTATTTCAGCATTGTAGATTGACATTTACAAAAAAAATATATTGATTATATTATTTGTATATTATTCACTTCTTTTATATGAGTAATTCCACCAACATGTTTTGGTAAAACCTTACGATCGTCAGGGTGTTGTAGAACTGTCAAAATATCAGAATGCAATGTATTTTGTTGCTTGTTTTTCTAAATTATTTGAAAAATAATTTTTAAATATTATTACTGAAATTCTTGATTACTCGCAATTATTGGAAAAAATTATAGAATTGGACTAGTGGTTAAATTTAATTGATTATTAATAATATTTTGTTAACTACTACATGCTTTACTAATTTCTAATGATTCTAAATTATTCAATTTCAGTCCAAAATTATTTACGTATAAAATAGGAATTTATCAAAACCATGATCATTTTCTTATAAATAATTCGCAAATTCAGAAAAACCATGATTATTCAGACATCTTAAATATTCTTTAACTCTTACATTAAAATTTCGACCGGTTTTTCCAATATTAAACGCTGTACAATCTTTACACGACAGTTTATAAACACCTGAATTGTTAATTATATTATCTTGCATTTATGAGTAGTTTCCCTATATTATTATTTGTATAAAATGCAGGTCTAATATTTTTTGGTAGATATTTTGAAATTTGATTGGAAAACTTATTAATATATAAAATTCTTCGCCAATAATCATTATTATTATTTATATTTATAGGTGAATTGTATAAAAATTGGTTAGTTAAATTATTCAAATTTATTATTATTTTTAAAAAGTGTTAGATCTAAAAAATTGGGTCGAATTATTTTCTATTTCTTTAGTAAACTTTATGTTATTATGAAATGAATTGATTAGTTGTAAAAATGATGTTAGTTGACGTTCTGATCCTGTCCAAATACATAATATATCATCAACATACCTTCTCCATAACAAAATATTTTTAACAATGGTGAATCAAAATTAAAAATAATTTTCTCTAAATAATCTACAATTGCAATTAATGGACTCGTGGGTGCTCCCATAGGAAGACCCTCTGATTGATTATACAAAACGTATATTCTGTATTCTAATTGAAATCAAAATTTTGACGGGAATTTATCATTTATTCCTTGAATATTCGAAAATTTATTTTGAGAGTATAAAAGAATTCAACGCCATCAATTTCATAAAAATACTCTATACGTTTTTAGTTAGAACTTATCAAGAATTTAATTTTCCAGTACGGTCCGACACTATACTGTTCATTCTAATAAATAATATTGAACGAATTCAGAAAATTAAAAAAAAATCATTAATTTGAGATAACAGATACATAGATACCAATATTAGACAAAAATTATAGCTTTATATTGTCTCGAATTAGATTATACAGATTATCTAAAAATGGCAGATCTTATGTCAGTACTCTACAAAATTGTTATAAATTATTTCATAAGTCTAGATCTAACGTAATAAATTTTATATAACATCCCTTCTGGGTATACTGCGTAATGTCAATATGAATTATTCATAGAAGAATCTATTATCAAGCCTTCACAGATTAGGAAATGAGTATTGCAACATATCAGCTATTTTTTCTGATTCACTAATTAGTTTTAAAAAATCTCTGTAAGATAATAATTTATGCATAATATTTATCTTTTGTCTTTATTTATTGAGTTTTTTTTAATTGTTGTTACATAATTTAACTATAATGCTTATATAAAATATTCTGTATACATTGTACATTAAATCTATTTATATTTTTTGTTTGTAACTATGAGCGTTTTACCTATCTCTTCTATTTTCTACTTGAGTTTTCAATTTAAATTGTATAATTTTCATTTATTTTATCATTTTAACTATCAAAAAATTCCTTCTTAATGTGCATTTATTAAATTTATAAATAATACTTTCTCCATAAAAAATTAGATAAAATTAATTAATAATTAAAATTGCAGCTACTAAAGATTATTTTCACAAAACAAAACTAACTAATTTTGAACTAAAAAAATGTCTTTAACCAGCAGTTTCTCTTATCTTATAAGTTACACTTTAAGATGAAGGGGATTGTTCTTCTGTAAAATATATCATAATATGAGTTGAGAAGAATAATTTGTTTATTATCATATTTATTATGTATAAATACTTGAAATAAAACATTATTTTAGAATTTTTTCCAAACTTTTAACTTGTTCACCCATTTATGAAGTACTTACTTGAATTTTCTTGTAAGTAGAATATGTGTACGTAATCATGTAAATCGGATGTAATTAACAATTTATTAAATACATACAGAAAGATTGCTCTTCTCGAAATTATAATAGTATTCTCTCACTCACTGTGTATATACCAAAATATTTAGTTTAAAAATATATATATTTTTCTTATTTATGGTCGAGCGGTCTCCAAATTTTAAGTATTTCTAAAAATTAAATCTTAAATTATTATGTGGTTTCAATAAATAAATGACCCGGCTATTAATTAAAATAATATTAAAAATTTTGAAAATACGCTAAAAATCGTAGGTAACCCTTGAGTGCTGCTCCCGGGGCCCCAGAAGAGCGAAAAGCTATTTCTTAGGCATTAGAAAAAGATGGTAAGTACGGCAATAACTCGTGCCGGAGTGAGATGGGGATGTACAGACATGAAAAACACTTGTGGAAATCCAAAGGAGACGGGTGTATACAGATGGTGATGTCGCGCGATCGGAGCGAGCGAGAAAGCGAGCTGGATCGATCCAGCGAAATGTAAGTATAGACGTTGCAGTCAAAACCGGAAAATGTTACTACCGGCAGATGTGAGTAATGTAATAAAAATTGTAAAATATAGTTTGTCTGTGCCGAGGGAAGGGTGGATTATAAATTACAATCTCATGATGGTGACTCAATTATCCTTGTTTCGTGTTGAGGTTATGTTTCGAAGCAATTGTTAGAACACTTGTGAAGTTAACTTCTTTTGGCGCATTGAGGGTAATTTTTTTATTGTAACGGAAGTTGCGCAAGCATGTAGCGGAAATGCGAGGCCACAAAGTAAGTTATTAAAGTGAAATTTTAATATGCAACGAAATACGTGAGCATCCATGCGCACCAGAAGTTAGCCATCAAATATAATAAAATTTGTTTATTACATACAATATTATTTATGGTTGTTGCGTAACTGTCAAAAATTTACTCATTTGAAATTAGTGTTCCAGTAATATAAATAATATATTATCGATCATCTTGCTCATTGATGCTCAATTCAAAAAGTTAGATCTGTTTATTAAAATGGCGAATAGGGGCTTCCCGTACAGATTTATGTATTTCATGTTGCTGTTGATGTTTGTTTGCGTTCAGGTGCGTTTTTTTTTATTGTACGGTTTTTTTGAAATTCTCAATAACGAAGCCATATTAAATTCTCGTCAGCTGTCAGATTGCATTTACATGCGATTTTACGAGTGTTTCAATCGTTTTTTAATAAAGTTTTTGTTTGTCCCAGAAATTTGAAATATTCAAGGTAACGTTTCTGTAAGTATGAATTTAAATTTTTTTCATAAAACTCAATAATCAGTGTAGATTTTTACAGCAATGTGTATTTTGTCTTTATTTTAGTTTTTAAGCATAACTTCTATAGCGCGTGCACGAATTTTTTTTTGAACAAACATTAAAAACCATTATTAATGTGCTTATAAATATATAATTTCACATTCGTGTTCGTGCTTCTTTAATGTTCACGTCGGTTTAAGATTGGAGAATGTTATAAGGTGTGAATAAAACCACACTAAAAAAATGAAATAAATATAATATTTCGACCAAATTTTGTATTGTGTGAACAAAGTAAATCTAAATAATTATTAATAAAACACTTAAACTTTGTTTTTTTCACTATTTTATTTTTGAGTATAACACAACATGCTTCGGTAACCTCCGTTTCCTTCTTCGGGTGAGTTATGACTAAGGTGTGCGGGAATGGATGTCTGATGTATGGGTTATGGATTCAGTAGTAAAGGGGATGGATAGGCGGTGGGAGGGTGGGAAAATTGTGAGAAGGGATAATGTGATGGGTTGATTATTGATAATGTTCTTTGTTATGTTTAGGTTTTTATAAATTTCAAGTGTTTCTTAATTATTTTGTTTTAGGCCGTATGTCTGTTTATTTACGATGTGTAATTTTGTATTGTTTAATGTGTGATTAAAGTTATGTTACATATTCCGAAGTCATGATGAGAAGTGAGGCACTTTTATGTTCTTTTAATATAGATTCTATTGATCTGCTTGTCATATCTCAATCCCCACATTCTAGTTAATAAACTCCACTGTAGCATAATTTGTTAAAATTTTTCGAAATATTATTTTCTAATAATTCTTTTACAATTAAATTACCAATTGTAGACCCCATGGCAAGAAGCTGTTAACTAACATTTAAATCATTTTGAGATAATTAGACATTTGCATTTCGCCTTTGAAATATATGTTTTATTGCTAATTCAATATTAATTTTTATTGATTTATGTCACTAAAATATCAAAAAAGTTTTTACAAAGTAAAAAAACGCATTTATACACAAAAAATTAAAATTTACTAATGTTCCCTAAAAAATGTAATAAACAACCATTTTTTCGCCTCTGGAACTCATTTTTAATAGAATAACACCTTTTTAAAATTGGTAAAACACGAACATTAAGCAATCCTTCAAATGTTATCTATTTTTACCATCCATTACCCAAAATTACAAAATACCTGGCATTTTAATTAATAATACAAAACATGGTATGTACCATTCAAAATTATTGAAAAATAACATATAAGTACATATTAAAATAGTCTTCAAATAAAAACAAATATATGACAGTATTGCCAGAGTAAAATTTATATTAACCATATATATTCCAATCAAATTAAAAGGCGTGTTAATTTCAGAATGATGGCATGAACATGTTATTATTGAAGATAACATGTTCTTCCCAGTAACTGATTTGATTTTTATGAAAAAGTGTAATTCGCATGTTCATCCCTCTGATTTGAACATGTTCTAATTATTTTAAAGTTCTGAACTTATTTCCAATGGAAAGAGCGTACAATATTTAGTTTGGACAGCTTATTAACTCATTTTTGACAAAATGTTAGATAACAACTTCTTGCCATGAGGTCTTCAATTATGAATCATCAATTACATCATTCTTCAATTATAAATCATCTATTATCAAATACAACTCACATTACCCTTTTTCACAATGTTCCCGCTCTCCCACCGCCATGGTACCCTATCCACTTCTATGAGGTCAGGTTATCATCAAGAAAATGGATTTTGTATAAGAGTGACATTTTGAAAGATGATAGTGTCTGCACGAATGTCATCAACATATGTATTGTATATAATGTTCTTGTAATGAGAGTATATTCTTGCACTGTGATTACTCTGGCCCTTTCCTAGGTTATCCTTACATATTACAGTCTTGTATTCATTTGTTTTTTACTATTCGCTCATTTCTTCCACATAAATTCTCAACCGAATTGTTTCCATTGAAAACTGTTTACATGTGATAACAACGGATTTCGGGGTTTTGCTGGAACCCAGAAGTTGTGTAGTGCACATGATATGTTAGGGTATTTATTGGAGGCCCGCGATTAGAAATTTAGTGTGCACGCCTCCCATCAGATGTCTATCGTATTAATTTTAATTCATTTTAGAACTCAATAAAAAATGATGTAATAATATGTTTCCTCACTCAATGCTCATGTTAGAAAAATAAACAATCAATCCCTAATACACATTAAATTTTTTTTTTAATAGATATACGTTATATATAATTTTCACTCATTTTGTGGTATCTTGGACTGATCACCAAATTGCTGGACAAGTGCCTTGCCACTAGACTAACAAGCACATTAACCAATAGGCTAGTGTTCTAACCATAATTTAAAATATGTACGTCTATCGCTTTAAAACAAATATAAAAAAACATTTATCGAGAACATTTGTGGGGTTGGTTGATGTGTGAGAAAAGATTCATACCTGACTGTGAGAATCTTACGAAATTTCCGTGATTTTGCGTACTTATTCTTGAGAACCTTGCGGAAAACAAAGCCACCACCTATCCTCTCTCCCTTTACGCCACCCTTTATATCACTTTATCATGTTTATAGTAGCCCGAATGGGCATCTTTAGAGGTATATTAATTTTCAATGAATTTTTAAATTTTTAAAACGGATTTCGCTGAATCATAGTGCTCTGAAAGTCTTATGTTTTTCATGACAGAGAAATCAAACCATTTCCCTTTATTACAATAATTGTTTTCTCATTTTTTGTAATTTATAATTTTTAATCATTTAAATGCCTCAGCTTGGCCCTTGAGAAATGTTGTTGAAAGATGTAGGTGAATGATATATAATTTGTATTTATATTTAAAATCAAAATGTCATTAGGTTGTGTTTCAAAAATATCATCATTGCATTGTGTTCCAAAAATAAAATATAATCGTACTTATGAACAATCGTACCGAATCGACCCAAAGATTCCTTAATTGCATTTTACAACTCTGATGAAAATGAGTTAAGTCATTTTCCATCACTCTTCCGGATATCCCATCCACCTCCTGCCTGGCTAAATGGAAACATTTATTATTTAGGCGTTTTAAAAAATAATCGCATCTTCTCCCTAACAGACGCACATTGAGATATTTGTTATCTTTCTATTCACTATTTTCTAACTATTATAGAAGAAAAAAATGTTTAGTCATGAATTAAATTCAAAAGGCTTAAATATTTTATAATTTACTCATTAAAATTTTTTTTTACATATCCTTCTTAGTGATTCATCTAGTTTATTTTTATTATCAAATAACAATGTTTTAAAATTCTAACTTCATAAAAATAATGTGTTTTCATTAAATTATTTACTTTCTCTTTCTAATGATATCAGAAATCCTGAAAGGGGATTATTATCTCCGGCATTTTTCTTTTGAAGTACGAGTATTTTCTCTGAGTATTAAAACAAAAATATCTCTGAGCAAGCCTTTTAGTCACGAACTTTTGCAAGCAACCCCTAGAAATGACTTATTTGAAGATGGTCAGAGGGTTGTGTAGTCCACTAATTAGATATTATTTGATCAGGGATTACTAAGACCTACATTTTTTTAACTCTATTACAAGTTTTGATTTGGGAACGCGTCCATGTTACATATTTATGTATTAAAAAATAATGTATGTAGGGTCCGTTCACTTTATGAAGGCCACTTGCATTAGTGTGAGTGATACCTTCTGTAACACTTAAATTGTGTAGTATTCCTTTTTTAAAGCTATTCCATTGTCCACTTCAGTATCACACTGGCAGTCATACGGAGCGGTAGTTTTTTTGTTTAATATGTTTTATTTAAGGATGCGGTGACTTCAAGATCACGTTACTGTAACCTCAGACTTAAATCAATTTATTATAAATTTAGATGAGGATTAGGAGTCCGATACAGACAATAGTTTATTTTATTGATTAAAATTAATTATTAGATTTTGAAACCATATATTTAGAATTGTACCTGCTTATATATTTATTTAAAACTTGCTATAACCCATCAAAAATGACGTGCTTTTGTTATATATTTTGGCCGCCAGTTAATGCTGGGAGAACAGCGCTATCTAGAGTAGAGTCTTAATAATGTTTGTGATGGACATTATAAAAAGAGAATTATGCTATTTTTGTTTCTCGTTGTTATATTATATCACATTATTATTTGAGAATTCTGGTAGCGTTTGTGAGGTACATTGTTACGTAGAGAATTGTATATATTGATTAATGAATCATATCAATGACGTATGCGATATAGCAGGCAATGGATTCACTTATTAGTTTTTTTATTTTCAATAAACTAAATATAAAAAAAAAACATTAAGACTTTTTTATTTACGTAAGCATATAGTCAGTGTTTTCATTTTCTTTAATAACTATTTTGAAATCATATTTATTTTGAAAACAGAAAGAGTTTTTTTTTATTATACTTGTACCTATGCTCATTTCAGGTTCAAAAACGTTGTCACCGGCCGCTGTATATACATACGTTCAGGAATTTCACTTTTGTATACTAATACGCAAGTGATATTCCTGAGTCACAATAAATATTCTACAGTGATTTCGGATATTTTATGTATGCATTACCGAGAAGCGAATCTCGACATTTCGTTGGATACTTATCCAACGTCATCGTTTGGATAACCTTTAACCGCGGAGGTGAAAGTCGTCCTCCTGATGACGTTGGATAAGTATCCAACGAAACGTCGAGATTCGCTTCTCGGTAATACATACGGTGCGTATAAAATATCCGAAATTACAGTTAAATATGTCTAACGACCGTAATAACAACCTAAACTCTTTATTTCTACATTATATCATTTTAACCCTGTATGATCTGCTCATTACTTTCCTCGGCTGTAAACATCTCATACAACTACACACGCAACACTCGCTGAACACACGCCACACGCTGACACGACAGGATTCTTCTGGACGGGTGGAAATCCTCTCGAATACAACTTAACCCGCCAAAGTTTATCAGAATGAGTTCGTAAAATTCGTAATTCAACTCTATTTCTATCCTTTCGTTAGCCGAAGACCTGTCACATTGTTCAAGAGCTGTCAGTGCTCCTGATAGCTGACTGACATTTTTGGATATGATCAGGAAATGATATAAAATTGACATCGAATACGCTTTATACAGATATTTTGACAGAGACAGAAACATTAATGGGATACATTTTTATCTTTGGTAGACTTCTCAAACTTAAATTTTGTTTGAAGGCAGTATTTCTTTGGAAGCCTTCAAAAACTTTTTATTTATAAAGCTTTCATACATACATTCATAAAGTATTTACGTAAATAATTAATAGCCATTTTAACAGTTAAAAAGAAAAAAATAGCCTTAATATAAGAAATAATACGTGCCGGATTTGATAATCTCTCGCTTCCTTCATTAATAATATTTTTTTGTCGAATTATTAACCATTAAATTTGAGTTTATGTAAGAAAATAAAAAAGTTTATTAATTATGTTTCAGAATGATGAAATTGACCTAAATAAGCAATGAAAACAGAAACAAACTAGATCAAGGTACATTTATTTAGGTCAACCATAACTGTTATTAAAATGATAATATTTAAATGATTTATTAAAAGCATTTAATTATCTTTTAAAGAATATTTTCTTCACTACCGTAGAAAAACATACCTTTAGGCATTTATGTTGTAGAGATCATTATAATAAAATAAGGTGAAGAACATAAACTACGTTATCACTAATGAGTTCAATTATAATTTTGCTACTCATGTAAGTAAATACCAACATCAATATTAGACTAAAGTCGTAGTTTAACCAGTAACAACTGTTTCCATTCATTCAAATCCAATCAAATCCAATAACCAGTAAAAATGCTTCACAATTTGCCAATCAACAATATTTCCACTACACCAGTAAGCCATTAACTAATTTTATCATTGTGTTAACGGCTCATTTTGGCAGTACTTACCAATTAATTATTTGTATTTACAACTAATCCCATGTGGGAACATATAAATTTAAATATTGTAAACTCATTACGTTATTTGTGGGGGAGAGATTTTGATACTCTCGAAACATGAGTAGTAAAATATAAAAAATATTTTTCACCCAATTTAATAATCAATATATCTATTAATTTTTTAAATAGAGATGCGAACACGGAATATTTCCCGATTACAACGCGTGAGTAAGTGATGGCACTGTAGAGAAAATTTGGTATCAATTACCGCCTGAGAAAATAAGCCGAACCAGATCTGTCTGATGCCTGTGTTGCCACACATGTAGTAGCACAAGATAAACCCACAAGTTACCGAATATATGGACGGATATATTGAAGTCTGCTATCAATGCTTCACTTTAGAAAGCCGTCAAGAATGCCGTTCAGAGTGTACGGTATTTTCTAATTCCGCCAAACATGTGCAGTTAGTGTTAATACTTATATCATTATTTTTCTTTATTCCCTTTATCCTAACTAGGTTGGAGGCCTATAACAGCACACTGAGTCGACTTCTGACAGTTTCTTTGTACTTTTTCGATAATTAACAATATGTCTTCGCAGAGTCTCTCCATTGGCCTTTTTCATATTTTCATAGAGGTCCTTTTTTCTCCGAAACAAATGAGGAAATCTAATTCTGAATTACTTAAAAATTCAAAATTACCTAAAGACCTTTCTAATGATGTTACAAGATTAATTAACTTGCTTTTAAATCAAAATTACTTTCAATACGATAATGTCATATATCAACAAAAAGAAGGTCTCCCAATGGGAGCACCTACGAGCCCATTAATCGCTGATATTTTTATGAATAATTTAGAAACAAAGATTTTCAATTCTAAATTCCCCCTTTTAAAAAATATTCTATTGTGGAAGAGATATGTAGATGATATTTTTTGTATTTGGACAGGATCTGAACGTCAACTTGACACCTTTCTTAATTTTTTAAATTCTTTTCATCGCCAAATACAATTTACAATTGAGGTTGGAAATAATGCCACATTAAACTTTTTAGATTTAACTTTGTCTATCAATAACAATAAAATTGAATTTAATATATATCGCAAACCTACATATACTGACACAATAATCCACAACACGTCCAACCACCCGATCTCACATAAACATTCAGCCTTCCATTCCATGATACATCCGACTTGTTAACGTTCCATTGTCTGATATTAATTTTCTTACTGAGCTGTCCATAATAAAACAAATTGCCACAAACAATGGTTACTCTCCTAATTTGATTGATAAAATTCTAAACAAAAAACTTAATAAAATAGCCACAAATAAATTTTTATTCAATAATTATAAAAATAACGATGATATTAAACAATGGCGTAGAATCTTATATATTGACAATTTTTCAATTGAATGCTCGAAAAATCTCCCTCCCTCTATAAAACCAGCTTTCTATACAACAAATAATATTGGTAACTTTTTGAGAAACGTTAAAGATAAAGATCACAAATTGACTCACTCGGGTGTTTATAAGCTAAAATGTAATGACTGTCCCTCTTTTTATATTGGAAAAACGAGTCGTAATTTTGATATTAGGATTAAAGAACATATTAGATGCTTAAATAATTCAAATTTTTCCGAATTTGCCAATCATATTATTGAGAGTAACCATAGTTTTAATAAAAATACAGGGGTCAACATTCTTCACATTAATAGTAAAAGTAGACGCCTTAATAATTTAGAGGCCCTAGAGATTAAGAAAGCTATAAATAATAATGAATCTATTATTAACAACCAAAAAAATTTAACTTACAGTCCTATTTTGAATATGTTCCCTTTCACCCTATCACCTGTTTCTTTCGCACCCCCCACTATTTACCCCCATTTGGACACTTAACACTGAAGTATGATTGTTTATAATTTTTGTAAAGTTCAATTAGTATTGGGTATACCCTGATGAAGGAACGTCGTTTCCGAAACCGGTTGGTTTTACCAAATAAATTTTAGTGGTGTAAACTAAGTTAACTAGTTTAATTATATTCAATAAAAATTCGCTTAAAATAATAAATCATATCTTCAAATACTTAATATACTGCTATTTTTGTGATAATTTTATCTTAAATTGTATAAATGTTATAAAATAACACCACGTTTTAAGGTATTCAATGTTTACTGATCGTTTATGTGGCGTTATGAAATAACTGTCTGTGCTTGCGTTATTATATGTTTTTTACTTTCGCAGAAAGGTGGATACTGAGTACTTCGAGCGAGGAAATAAAATTCTTGTTAGCGTTTACGCATTTCTATCGCCTTTATCGACATTTTTATGTTCTTTACGGCTTCACTATGCCATCGCGTTTCACATGGCACTTTTTATCAACATTTTTTCACTCAAGAGTTACGTATAAACAAATTTTTACAAATATAAGGCTAACACCACTTAAAATTATAATGTAGATCTTAAAATATACGAATTGTTTGATTATTTCAATTCCTTTTTTTTTAAACCTCGCTAATTAAAATGAATTTGATATTTTGAATCAGAAGGATTTTACTTAGAATAGCAAACCACCTCCCTTTTTTGCACGTCGTATTTATATTTGAATTATTAAATCAATTTAATTTCAATATTTGTTAATAGGGCTTCCTATCAATTTTCTTTACAATGAAATTAATTTTCGCTTATTAAGCTTAAGTCATGATATTTTAATATTTATTCATAATTTTGAGAGGTGTATACGTTTAGTCTATTACGTCGCCTTACTAGCTGATTTCTTGTTTGTACAATAATATGACTGATTGCTCTTTCATTTCACGACCTACAAAACTTACCTTAAAGTATACTTATAATTGGTACTAGAAAAATAGGCTGGCAAGATAAACAGACAAATCTTTGATAGAGTTCTTGAAAAAGCTAAGTTGAGGAAAACTTTATAGGGACGGTGTTCTCAGTTGCGATTGAGAGAGTATTATCAATGCTTTATTTATTATCCACAAAGTCCCCAATATACAATGTGAATAATGATTGACTCTTTGTGAATGATGGTGATGGTATCGATGATAAATATTTCCTTGGAGATTCAGAGGTTAGAACTATGAGTCCTGCGGGCGTAGATCGTCCTGCGGCAGCAGCGTAGCGTAGATCCGAACGTGGTGGATGCGTAGCTCTGCTTTGTAGTTCGGTTGTCCGTAGCCAGGTACTCGGCACAGGAGTAAAAGTGACGTCACGGCATAGATTCTGGTGTGCAGATGTTGTTTTAATGTTGGCGTAGGTCAGTTCTCGACGTAGATATTGATCTCCACCAGCAGCGAGACGTCGTCGGTATAACTCCGCGAGTTATGGTGTATAGTACCGGAGACTGAACGCTTGACTGATTAGCTGATAATTGATGTTTTGTTTCGAGAAAGCAGAGCTTATATACTTCTCGATCCCTTTGATGTCTAGGAAATCCGCCTAATCAGCAAATTGGTTCCTGCCGAATGTTTTCCTCAGCGGGTCAGTTCCTTGACGGAAGTGTTTGGGTTAGCGCTTATTTGGTTACCTCGTGCAACCATGTAACTGTTTACAGTGACTGCTACAAGATTAATGAGTTAGCTACAACGATAGTGTAATAAGAATACCAGAAACCTGAATGCTAAGGCAGAACGTGTCCAAAGCTTAAATGTCAACCGGCTATTAATAATGACAGACTTTTCAGCAAAGCAATGATATATAACTGCATCATATACATTAAAGTAAAACGCGTGTAGCATGCTATAATTGGAAGGAGAAAGCGAAAAGATAACAAAGAGAGAGAAGATCTTCTCATGCGCAAAATGCCCCGAGAATTTTGGTTCCAGCATTTGGCCTGAGGGGCCGAAGACTTCCGAGCATACGAAAAATAGCTGATGCTAATAAACTATTATATTTTACATATCAAACGGAATCTGATTCGACGGAGTCTTCTCTAAGCACTCCGCTTATATGCTTCTATAGGAGATGTATGTGTGGTAAATGATGATAGTGGTTTCCAATGATTGATTAATTTATTTTTCACATCCCACACCCTTATTTATTATTGATTTGGTTATTAACCCTGCTCTTAATATACAATGTAGACGACATGTTGATGATGATGATGGTGACAGACGATTCTTGGGAATCCGATCGTAGACGATGTTTTAGAGGAAACGGTAGCGTAGATCCCGACTCGGTGGCTGCGTAGGTGTGCGCGGCTCTGCTTTGTCATTCTGTTGTACGTAGTCAGTTACTCGGCACTCGAGTAGAGATGACGTCAAGGCGTATATTCTGATGTGCAGCGGGACGTTGTTGTAATGTTGGCGGAGGTCAGTTCTCGACGTAGATACTGACCTCCACCGGCAGCGAGACGTTGGTCGGTATAACTCTGTAAGTTACTGTGTATGGTATTGGATACTGATATTTTGTATGAAAAAGGCAGAGCTTATATACTTCTCGATTGTTTTTTGTATGGGAAAATCGTCTTACCAGCGAATTGGTTCCTGACCTCGTCTGCGATTTGTCAATATTTTCCTCAGCAAGTTGATTCTTTAAAGGAAGTGGTCTAGTTAGCGTTTATTATTGGGTCACCTTGTGTGACCTTGTAACTTACCTTACCTTACCTAACCTCACCTAACCTAACCTTTTCTTTACGGTGCTAAAATAAAAACGTGCGTCCCGGTGCTGGGAGCTTTTAAGACGGATTGATAATATGAATATTTTATAATTATTACTTATACTTATCAGTATATAATAGTTGATGTGTAAATATCTAAATAAGTTAATATATTGTCACGTGTCGTAGCTGCAGAAGGAATTAATGAAAACGCTGGAATTTTATAATGGATTTATTAATTACTGATTAATTAATTAATTAGACAAAGGTACAAAATCTCTTAACACTGTTTAACTTAACGCTATTATTTAAATTGAACTGTTTCGCAAATTTATCACTCGTAAATATACACTTATAATCGCTTTAACACTTTTTCACTGTTCACTAGAATATTTCATCAATTTCCGCACTTATTAATTACGCTTCAGTTTATCTCACTACGTAAGAACTTTCTAGAATCGCTGTCGAATCTCCGCTCACTTGGCATTACTGACATCTTACCGCTACCGCTCGCTTGGCCGGACTGACCAGCCGTGGCTACCTTCGATTTGTTATCGCCTGTTAACCGCGTTCGGAAAACAACTCACACCTTACTCCCATGCATCGTATTTATATGGCTAATGCTGTTATCCAAACGTTTTCAGTGTTTACTAGCAACTCATACTTTCCAGATTTTGCTGGAAAGTTGCAGACATCTCCCGAAAGTCGGAGGTGATTCCAGATCCTTTCGTGATATTGTGCCAAGTTCAAACAACTATCACTTTGACAGAAGTGCGTGATTCTTTTTTAACCTCGTTACAATATTATGTTTCAATTATTATGATCATGGGATAAAAATGAGAAAAAATGTTGATCATCACGAACAGCATAAATATACATCAAACGCTCCTAGCGCGCGCCCTGCTACTATAGAGTGCAAATTGACAATCCGGCACCACGCCTTACGCATTACGCGCTGCGCATCGCATTCCCTTCTCAGGAGGGGAATGGTGCGGGAATCGCATTGTATTTAGATACATATACACATTTTGGCAAGTAAATGTCAGTTTCTTAGAAAAAACATTTTGTTTTGCGTCCGGTACATAACAACTTATATAACTTTGCATTTATTAAAAGATATATTCACATGATTAAAGACAATGCCAAATCAGTTTACAGCACCGTAGAGGAAAGGTTAACACGAAGTCATAGACATGCGCGGTGGCTTGTGTATGTTGCAGATATTATCATATGAACCCATAACTGCGTTCCGCATTAGGTAATGCATGCAACCGTTTTCACGAGAACTCACGATACAATCACATATTAGTAATATTTGTACTTCTCACACTATCGATCACCGAAGGGAGCCTGTACGTTAAAGGTAGAACACATGTGGTGTGTTCAAGCCTGCCACCTTACAAACATTCAATTAATTAATCAGACTACAAAGGTTGCGACTATGAAAGGGAAGACCGCAAGGTTCTCTTCTATTAACAAGCGTGCAGTTACCACTGGGATTAGTTTAAGGTAGGTCGACACAAAGAATCTGAAGTATTCCGGAGATTACCGCAATTTTATTGATGTCCGTATACCGAGATTTACGGACAACGCATAATTTCAGTCTTCTGTGTCGGAGATCTAAAGAGTTGCAATAACAGCATCTCCAATCTCAACAAGGACAAGATCACCGACCTACAAATTTTTTAATGGTTAAATTTTTATTAACCTTGAAAATAACGCTCAGGTAAAAACAGGAATTATTTAAGCAATTTTGTACCTGCAGGGGGCGTGAAAAGATGTCAAACTTTTACTAGTAAAAATATAAGTTAGAGGTGAGCTTTCATCCTTCCAAGGTGAGTCTATCCTAACAAGATTCAAATCACAAAAGTAATTTCACTTGAGAGTCAACTTTTTGTGCGAAATGGAATTAAAATCACATTTTTACATCTAAACAATTAATTAATTTTTGCTTGATTTTTTTGACAGATCTGTGACATGATAATGATCCTTTGTAACTTCTGGTGGCACGACTGCGAATATAACAATAATAAATAATTTATCTGAGAAAAGTATACGGTGCGCATAGTTGCTCTGTATATACTCATATGTTAATTGTATCAATTGAGCAGCAATTTTCAATACTGTCTATACTTTTATTTTTATTGTAAGTCTCACAATTACAAATATCAATTACGCATTTGGTTAAATTCAAGTAAAAAATTTAAACAAAAATTTAAAAAGCTAATACCTATATATTTATTAATTAGTAAATACATGTAAAGAAAATGTATGTGCATTTATTTATTATTGAATTTTGGCGCACTAGATAGGTAGGTGTATCCACATAAGTATTTTGTTTAGAAATGTGATTGTTCAAGTATATGTTTTTATTTATTTTCATAGATGGCGGTAGTGTGCCGTCATACATCCTGTATAAAAACTTTGAATAAATATTTAAAAATAATCACGCAAATTACATTAAATTTGAAAATGTAAATCATTAAGGGTAATTATTATTGTTTACATTAATGTAAAAAAAAAGTATTTATTGGATAGTTTCGAAAATATTATAAGCCAAAATATATCAAAGTTACAACATCCACATGCTTGACACAAGCCTTGCAACATAATATGTACAAAATCAGAAGCATCGGTTGGTAGTGTGCGTCTTCGCTGTGATGGCACTTGCTGGACATTGATTTGTTTATAAACGATGATTTTTTGTCCATCGTGCGTGCTCCGCGCGCGCTCATTGGTTAAATGAAATTGCGCGCGTCTTATTTCCTGTTACAAAATCACTGCTACAGATTTCAGGAAAGCGAGATGAAAGATGTAGCACATTAAAAATAGTATTCAAGGAATGAATGTATTTTTGTTTTCCGTGTCAGAATTTCAGTTAAAAATTGGTATTTACTGTTGAAGACTAACATGGCCGTGTTCTCGCTGGAGACGGCGATACTTGACAACCTGAACAAACAAATCCCCGGGGGCTATATAGGCATAAAGGAGTTAAGGTTGTGGCGACCTTTCTCTAGGGCTCTCAGCTCTGTACACAGAGTTTGCGGGTGGGGGCGCCCAGAAATATTACCACCTCCCCAGGTGTCGGGCGGTGTTGGCATAGCGAGAAATATGCAGATTTAGGGCTAAAATAAATATCACACCCTCTCTACCCGACACCGTATTTGACGGGCTCCTTTCAGATGATTTTTTTCGTGTTTGATGACTTTCTCTGGATTTTGGATAAGACTACACAATGATGTGATATTTTTCAAAAACGATAATGTAACAACATCGTTGTATCGAATGCGATTTCGTAAAGCTTATTGAAAAAAACAAATATAATATACAAAGGCAATAATCTCCAAAGAGGTTCTATATAGCTGATAGGCGAAAGTAACAACCGAAAAGTAAAATAAGCAGGTTTTTCAGGAGAGCCAAAACAAAGTTTCGGAATTTCATTTGTTGACGAAATATCTTTTAAAGCTTTTGTTATACATATTTATCTAATTTTTGTACCAATTGTTTTGTTTTTGAACGTTGAACCAAGTTGAATCATGTAATTAGTCCTTTTACAACAAATTTAAAAAGAGTCGCCTTTTTTTATTTTCTGACTCATCATTTTTTTCATTGGTAAATATGTATCTAAAGAACAAATCTGTATACTGAATACTCAAAACTCCATTGCACTTTTCAGCGTACCGTTCAAGACAACCAATAGACGTAAGAAGTCACTATGTGATTCATACTCGATTATTGTATTTGTTTAAAAAAATCTATTATTTTTATTAAAAACGTAAAAAAATATTTTTTCTTTTTCTGTGTCAAAAGCGTTGAAAAAAACACGATGAATTATAAAGTATTTTTTAAGAACATTGTTTTTAAAACATAAATAAGTAGTTAAGTAAACTAAGATTTCGCAGCAATTTGAATTCATTGAAGATAATTTTTGAAAGATTTGGCAGTTACTTTGTGGTGCAAAATTTTTATTTAAAATATGTTTTACATTAATTTACACACACAATATGAGATATTAATTACTACTATAGTTTTGAGAGGATCAGTCGCTTTCATGATCAGGTAGAATTGAGTGAATGACTAACTTAAATACAAAATTTATCCGGGCCGGTCAGGGAGCCGCCGATCGGGAGGGGATGGCCAATAATGGGAACAGTTTTTTCAAAATAGAATTTTGAAAAAAAAGGTAATTTCTATGGTTCCATTTTTGTAAAAAAAAATCACCTCGAGGGCAATTTAAACAAACATTGTTTAGTCCTACAATAGTATTTAAATTAATGAACATGATTTTAAGAAAAGGTGCATTTTAAGTATTCTTTTAAGTTTACGTTTTTACAGCAACATTTCACTCTAATAACTAACTTGATGGTCTCACTTTTCCGCTACATGTGCGTGCGCAATTTCCGTAACAGTAAAAATGTTACCCTGATTGCGCCAAAAGGAGTATGAATTTAAAAAAATATTAATCTCCATTTATTCGATTAAAAAATCACTTATATAATTTCAAATTTTAAAAATAATTTTATTAGTTAACAATTTCATGAATGGATATTATGATATGCGTCACACTTTTTTAAACAGCATATAATTTAAAAATATGTAGCCATGGAATTATTTAAAGATAGCGATGAATAATGTAGATGTTTAATATCATTCCCATAACTGGAGGCTATGAAAACTTGAAACTCTTACACACAACTTGGGTAAAAACTTTTCCTGCAAATTTGACAGGTATTCAAAGTTCCTTTAAGTTTTTTAGAGATATAATATTATTCATAAAATTATTTAAGAAAAAGTTTAATTTTTCGATTTATTATTTGAAAAGTTGTTTTAGTACCCACACGCAAGATACATAATTTTTGCGATAAAGCCAGCTTATTTTAATACCAAATAATCTCATATATAGATAGCACCGTGCTGAACGTCGTCACCTGGAAAGATCAAACCGTAAACGCGCAATAATACTTTACCTTACTACACCAAAATGTATTCCATAGCCCGCCCCGAGCCAGAGAACTACATTTCTTTTTAGTGATGGGTCCATTCTCCTCTTCCCCACATGGATCTGAAAATTTTGTAGTTCTAAAATTTTTAAGATATAATTCTTGTAGTTCTTTGAAGTATGTAGATAATAATATTTAGCTACATGCACAATTTTCTTAGTGCTACAATTATGTAGTTCACTTCAATCATGTAGTTTATCAAAGTAGGTGAAGTGCGTAATGTTTTGGTACCTACTACAAATGTAGAACACATATTGTAGTCTTCAAACATGTGAACGTATGCGTGTTGCAGTCTTCATTTTGAAATGCAGTTTATTATAAAACCCAAAATCTTATGTGCACTTTATGTTTCATCAATAAATATAATGATTAAGATTTTTTCTTTTTTGCATTGAGTATATATCCCATTTAGGCCAGAAAGATTAGATAGATATGACAGATATAGAAAATTAGGCAAATAAAATAACTGAAAAATAATAAAAATTTAAATGATGAAAACGAATTAGGTTTTTAATGTTGAAATTTAATGTTATGGATCATTATTAATCAATATATATGTATAAAAAGAAACCCGTGTTTCCCTACTCGCCAAGTTTTCTCTACAACCAGCCACAACCACCAAGCGGTGGTTATGGTGGTGGATAGGATGGTGTCATATCGAAAATGTGTGAGTTTGGTGGGGGGTGGGTGTCGATAATATGCTTTCTAGCACATTGTTTTGTTATGGGAAGGGCGCAAATGCTTCAGATTGTTTCAAAATAGGCGCGCGGACTGTGTCGGTGACTCTAGAAGGTTCCGGAAAAACTGAAAGGCGGAATGTGTCGATGTGTCTAGAATGAATGGAAGGAGAATGTTATAGAAGGTTCGCGAAAGTTGTATGACGATCCTAACAGTGTACTAAAAATCTTCGCGTGCGAAGCCGCGTGGGCACAGCTAGTGTAATTATAAAAATAGCCCATGGGGAAATTATAAAGTGTATGTTGTCAATTGTGAGTCTTTTTCTGGGAGATGGATTGGATAAAGGTTTTAAGAAGCGGTCAGTAGGTATTGGGGAAAGGAACACGCCCTTATCAAACAACTGGATCCAAGATAAAGCCAAGTCGTTTCCTACTAGAACTCTCTAATTTATTATAAAATAAACAGAGTGCTGTAAAGTCTTCGGCTACATGTAATTCCTACCGTTCTACATCTCTCGATCATATTATTATCTATGTGAGTATTTTTTATGATGATGAATCTACGGAAACTGGACTTCGTAATTGATTTGTAAAAAAATGTGTAATTGTTTTGTAAATTGTATGTCATTAACTTTTCTGTTATACTGATCCGTATTGCATTTAAGAATATTTGAATAAATAAATAAAAACAATAAAAGTTACCACAAGCGCTGTGAGGTGTTAGTAATATGTACCAGTGAAAACCTATAATTGACTTTTATGTTTCCCATTCTTTGTGTTTACTTTATTATTGTAAGCTGTTGGTTTATCGAATGTATTTAAATATTAATTCACATTTGTTAACTTTTTCATACTATTTAATATATTTATTACTTCTTAATACTTTTGTTATTGAATATTTACTCTGTAATTATTATTATTTTTTATCTTTGTTATTTTATGCTTACTTTTACATTATTATGTTATTTTATATTAACTCTGTATTCTACATATTTTATCTTTATTATCTTTTACTTACTTTTACTTACTCTCTCATTTTATATAATAAGGTAATTAGTACAACATGAAATTACTGTAATTGGTTTTGTAACCGTTGAAATAAATAAATAAATATTAAAAAATATACCCACATATCACAAGATAGGTACTACCTGCAAGATAAAAGTGTATATGAATTCTGTCTGAAAACCAGCGGTAACGCCGAACGGGGTCAAGAGGCTTTCACGTTCCGGTTGCAGTTCCGGTTGCAGGCGTCATATAAATTTTTGCCCCGCGTAGCGTTCCGGACTAAACATTTCTAAAGTTTCCGCGCCTCACAGCCACGGCCAAAGTAGGCAGATTATATTCCAATGGTCGAATTTCATTTCAACTTTTTTGAAGCGGTTTTTGTCGTCCAGGTCTGTTCAAATGAAAGCCCGCTTTGGGTGAAGCCACTTTTTGCATATTTATATTAAATTTCAATTAATCTGTGTCATGCAGTTCAGTTTATTTCATTTTATTTTTACTAAAATAAGTCCATCAATAGGTTTTATTATCCAAATATATCGCATATATAGTTATTTGGAAAACATTATTAACCTCGCAGGACTATATTCCTGCCTTGATTATGAGTCGAAAATGTCCGAGCAACCATCATCTTATATAAATAGTTAACATTTTTTTTTCAATATTTCTGACTTATTTTTTGTAAAACGTTGTACAATCATTACAATAACCTATATCGAATTTGAAAAATTCATTCGTTCCTATACAAGTTAAATAAAATTATAAAAACCCACCATAAATTCCAATTGGAATTGGAAGGTTCTTATTATTTTATTTGACTTGTATTAAAGGGAAAGAATTTTTTTCAGATCCGATAAATATAACTGTAATGATAATCCAACGTTTTATAAAAAATAAGTCAGAAATATTGAAAAAAAAATGCAAACTTAGCTGTCGCATATCTCCATAACTATCGATGTTAGGTCACAGTTGCTTTAACATTTTCGACTCGTTAGTAAAGCAGGAATATAGTCCTGCGAGGTCATTAAAGTTTTCAAAATAACCCTATATGCAAATGATGGATACTTAGTACACACAATGGTATCGAAATCGGTTGCTATAAATAATCATTATTGTTTATACAGAGTTTGTTGGTGTTATGTTTTTATGAGATTATCAATGATTGTGATTTTTTTTGCTTCAGGTTTCAGTCAGTAAACACTGTCGTTCGAAAATCTATTATAATATTTGATTTTCAAAATGGAAATGATATTACGATACCTAATATTTATAATAAGAACCACTGTCATTTAATATTCAACAAGATCAGCTAAACTTGTACCCTTTGTTGAAGTTAGTATCCCCAGAAGACCTTCGGATCCTCGTCTCAAATTCTCCGTCAAACATAATAAATGTCAAATTTTGAATCACTCCACTAATTAACAAAACCAATTGTGACACGTGTTTCGACAGCTGTCTATTGTCATTATCAAGTACCTACCTCGAACTATGAAAACTTTATTCCGAGGGTGTTGAGGGATGCGGCCTACAACTTCCTTATCGGGAAAAGGTTTCGTTAAATTGAAAGTCGCACTTTCCAAATGCTTACAAATGCCTCCGATAGATTGTGACACATTATTTTTTCCACGTCACACATAAAATATTGTCACAAAATAGCGTGGCAAACAATATGAAAACAGGATGTGGTAATCCTCTCGAAAATTACATAACAGTATGCACCCTCGCACGTCGTTCTGGAATCTTTTGAAGTCTCACCGAATCTAGAAAAGTCTTTCGTAATCTCTGGAAAGATCAATAAGTCTCTCGAAACGTCTTGAAGAAATTCGCCTATAAATACAAATTCATAAAGAACGTAAGTGATATTTAGTTCCTCATGTTTTGTAAGTAACGGGACCCCCAATAAAACTAACTATGTATTTTTTTAAATATAGAAAGCGTGAATTAGCTGGAAAAAGCTAGGTATAATTAATTTGGTACTAAAAAATTAGCCGGAGTTGAAATTGATGTGAGGTGGCAGGGTGGTTGTAACGGGAATATTGAGAAGAGAGGTGAAAAAATGTTGAATGTGATAATTTTTAGCAAATTAATATCCGATTTCTAATTCCTTTTTATTTCCTATGATTCACAATATTTTTTTACCATTTGCATCTTTAAAGTGTCCACAAAATATTTTTACTTTATAATATATTATGAAACTCAAATCTTAGGTCTCTATGGACTCAGAAAAGCGACACTTTGTTGGTCAGTTTGTTAAAAAAAAATTAACATATTAAAAATATTTATCTTATATTCACAATATTTTTAGTACGTCCAAGTTTTTCAAGAACGCGATACTCGATTTTGTCCCCGTGGGGACATCATTAATTAAGATATATTATAGATGTTTAGAAATGAAGTTAAATTTTTTATATGACTAAGTAGGTAAGAAAGTCTTTTTTTTGGGTGTTCATAGGGCTAACGATCTATCAAACAGCTGGCTTAAGTGATGTGCAAGGTAAAGGTATATACAACTTCCAAAAATTTTATAGATGTAGAAGTCTTTCATGGGTGGAATTGGTGAACGTTACATTTCATCACGTAACTTTTTTTCACTTAATCCAGCCGTACGATATATCGTAAGCTCTATGAAAACCCAACAAAAGACTTTCATACCTTTTTACCCATATAAAAAATATAGCTTCGTCTCTATGAGACATCTATGATTAATATATCTTGATGTTTTTCTTAGATCAGATAACGGTCCAGTAGACCTCAATAAATTACGTTTGTTTATGGCTAACATTTTTTTCAGTCTTCTAAAAGGTTACTTAGGATTATTCTACGGTTAACTTTTACCATTTCCTTTCCAAACATCGAAAATCTAACCAATGGTTATTCATTTTGTAAGGACTCTTTGGTTGATATTTAGTTTTGTACCCAAGTTAAACTACCCTCCCGATTATTTACCCGACGGAATTCGTAATTGTTTTGTAGAAGGAAAAATAAAATATGTATGTACATATATACATAGAATGTGACTATGAATGAAAACTGACCCTAATAATAATTGATTACGAGACGTCATTTTAAGGAATTATAACCAAAATAATTATAACTTAATTTTATTATTTGTTTTAATTCACTTATATTCATTAATTACACCTACATATTTCAGAAAAACCTTACCTTCGTCAGAATGTTTAATAAATGTTAAAATATCCTTGCCGGATCGCCTTTTATGCGGCACGGAAATGACCTTTAGAGTAAAAAAAAATCAACCTGGCGACGTATGAGTAGGATGGATATGAGAGCTTTCGCTCATAAAACGGTCCTGAAATGCGGTGTGTCTCCATTCACCGATCCCATAGCCCAAAATTCTTTACCATTTTTCTTGGTCACTTAACTGCATATGAAAAAATATTATTCTCGTCCTGCCTTTTAAATTAAATCAAGTGAGAAAAATGTGTCTCGATTAAGTTAAGTTTATACTATTAAATCATATATAGATAATATATGTTGAAAATTTGATTTGATATCAAAAATATTTGGTGTAAATTTCAAAATACCTTCAATTCTTTCCCTGCCATTGACTTTCGTTTAGTTTTTAATTAATTATCATATAATAATTTAATATATTAAACAATTTATATTTTTGTAAAAAATATTTTATATTTTTTATATCTTACGAAAATTATATGAAAATTTATTTTATATCATTTTTCCATGTTCACAAATTTTAATCCCGAGAATTAATTATTACTGTTCAGCCGGAGATAATGGGACGGGATTGTAATTCACTAATTAAAATTTACAATCTACATCTAAAAAAAATATTTTTGCTATGCCCAGTTTTTCATCAATTATTTATTGTTAAGATTTTAATATATATTTTATTCAGAAA
Source organism: Agrypnia vestita (assembly GCA_016648135.1). Lineage (NCBI taxonomy): Eukaryota > Metazoa > Arthropoda > Insecta > Trichoptera > Phryganeidae > Agrypnia > Agrypnia vestita. Next base: position 196,761 of record JADDOH010003872.1, read on the forward strand.
GAGCCTTGCGTAAAATGAAGCTCATGTTAAGATATTGTGGTAAAAATCTATTTGATTTTTTATTGAAAAATGCAGAATCCAATTACTTTTCTCTTTATAATACATATGTTTATATATTTTTTAAATTATTATTGTAAGCAGAAGACATTTGTATTCACTTTATTTACATTAAGAGAATGAAGATTGTTCGCCACAAGTTGGGGTTACCACTTTAGGGATGATGTGGTAGTGATCGGAAATGAGAGAGTGATCTAAATGCTTTATTTATTATTCACAAGGTCCCTGATATACAATGTGAATAATGATGAACTTCAGATTGATGATGATGATCATATTGATGACAGAAGCTTCCATGGAAATCCAGACGATATGACTGCGTAGTCCTGCGTGATGTCGATCATCCTGTGGTGGCTGCGTAGCTGTGCTTTATCGTAATGTTGACCATGGTCAGTTGCTCCGATACTCGAGTAAAGGTGACGTCAGGGCGTAGCTCCTGATGTGCAGCGAGGTGTCTTGGTAATGTTGTCAGAGGTCAGTACTGCGGCTAAAGTTCTGGTCTTCTCCCGGCGCCAAGATCAGTAGGGTACAATTGTTGTGTGAGGATCTGTATGCCACTGGCAATGAGGTGGTCGCGAAAGCATGGTTTGTATATCGTTCCTTTATCTGGCCTTTGTATCGCTGACGATTTGTTTCGGTACATGACAAAACTTCGTCCGTTCAGCATAAATTTTTTGTTGAATTCCCTTATGTAGGCTGGCCAACGTCCTGTGTGGGTGAGTATCTTCTAGCTGTGCGTTTATGGCTCTGTGTAATACTCCAAGTTACGTATGTGTGTGTTTGTCCTCTGCTTAGCGCGTGTCGCTTTGCTGACCTGTACAAGCCACGGGTAATGAGACTATCTCTGAGGTCAGCGCTCTTTAGAATCACGTTCGGCACGTGTGTCGTTAATCCTAGAATTGGGGGTTGTATGTGTATGGAGTGATTCCCCCATATACACAATGTTTTTTTCAAAATATTTTCTTTGCGTTTAACATGAAGAGTACGATTAATAGTAGTTGAAATAATGGAAGGCGGGAAGGAAAAGAAATGGCATTGGACAAGTTGCATCTTCTATGCTATCCCTAAAAAACCTACTGCAATGAAAATATCATGTAATACTTGTTAAAATACGTTGCGGCGATTAATAATTGACAAAGAAAATTGGGAATTGGAAAACGTAGGGTGGTCCTCATCCATTAATGGAAAAAAATGGCTAATTCTATACTTACTATAAGAAGTAAGTACTATAAGGGTAAGGTGAAATTTGTGAATACTGAATATGTTTCGCATCAATATTCTTACTATTTTTCACTATATTACTATATACTCACTTTACTCAACCGCGATTTCAGACGGTGAGGACTTACTTGCGCCCTGTCCTATAAGCCTTGCTGAACATATCCACTCTACTTTATATGTGACCACATACTGAATACGAATAAAAGAAGAGTGGATTTTTCCCTCCTCCTCCCACCTGCCAAATGCTAAACGCTTATTCTATGAAAATACGACATACTTGGTGATATTCTGGAATGGGGCTTGAACCACCAACTACTGGATCATTAAGGAAGTGTCATAACCACTTCACCGACAAGCTACTTAATTTATTTTTATGTTGTGTGAAGTGTTGCAATTGTGTTTTTTTAATTTTGTTAGTTTTAGGTATGTTTTGTCTATTTGCTACTTTAAAAGAAAATAACATATATTCTTATTTTATAAATTTATTGGGTGAAAATGCATTTTAATATTTTATTTACAGAATTTTTTCCCAATTTCTTAAAACACTTTTTAAATCAAATTAATGTTGTAAGCTTATTGTATTTTAAATAATTTGTCTGCAAGGATACAGTTATTAATATAAAAGTTTCTGTTCATTAAATCTATTGTACTTCAATATTGCAGGCGCGTGCCGTTAATGCATTAAAATAAGCTATATAAATTTCATTCTAAGATGATTTCAATAGCATAAATTCTGGTTAAGTAAGCTTATTTAAAAACTTACCGCTGATATAAATAATAATGAAATGAAGATGAAATTAGGTCCTTTTCCACGTACCTTGCAGTCCAAGGAATGATTGCCTGCTCCAGACAAGGCGAGACTTGTGTTGTACTAGAGAAGGTCCTGTAATTGCAAATTCAGTTAAGAGGGCACGAGAAGTCAATTTCAATGCAAATTTGGTCCAATTATTCCTTCAGAACTTCGCAGGAGAGCGCTCGGCGGTAACTTTGAGCGTTTTTACTGACTTTCTGAAGGCTGAAACTAAATTTTCCTCCATTCATAAGAGACCTGATTTTGCATTGAGATTAAAAAAATATCCGCTCGATGTTAAACGATAAAGTTTCCCAGGTAAAATTGGTATATTGTAAATCACAGCGCGTATTTAAAGGGTGGAATGATTGTTGAGGATCTGATCCATTGCTATACAGGCAGGCTCAGTGGTAGGGAGAGTCATTAATGTTTGTGCTCGTATACATGTTACTGCTAATGATGGGTGTGAACATAAATTTAAGATTAGCCGGCTAAACTTATCTTTATGTTCGAGGAGAGGCTAATGTTTAATATTTCTATATGTTGATTCTCTCAACTAACAACTCAAATTTTCGCTAAACTTAAGTGCGGCCTTAACCTAACTGAACCAAACCCAACGCAACCTAACCTAACTCAACCTAATCTCACCTCACCTAATCCATGCTAACCTAACCTAACCCAACCTAACCTTTTCATTTTCTATTCCATAGTTATCCATTTTTAGCCAAGGGGTTACGGCTACACTTGAGTTTAGCCGACTAATCTTAAGTAGCCGTAACATATACATTATAAGGAATTGTGCTGGTACGCGGTTTTCTAAAAAGAGTCTAGCGGTTTCCCTCAACATCAATAACAATATATGCGGCATCTTGATGCAAAAGCTCCACTGTCCATATGCGATATATATGGATAGTGGCGTTTTTGTATCTAAACGCTACACATAAAGTTTATAAAAGAGTGCACATAATTGGAACCTTAAATATATCTAGATACAGTAAAACAGCCATGCAACACAACTACAAAAACCTGGGAATAAAATATTTCTATAATAAACTAACAATTTTATGCAAAGTACCAAAGTGCGTACGAACAATTGAGTGTAAAAAATTTGAAATTTGAAATTTAAAAAAAAAATACCTATCATGATTAAATAATGTGTATCATATTTGTAAAATATTATGTAAACTTTAAATAAAAAAATATGGATCGAATATTCTTGGGAAATTTTTTTTTACAAGTTGTTTATTTAATAAAATAAATAAATAATTATTCCTTAGGAACCGACATGTAAAAGTACCATCATTTTTTAAGGGTTACAGCTAGTTAATAATAAAATTCAATTTGTTTCAAAACTTTTCTCTTCAAAGTATCAAAAAAAAGTACGGATAAAAAGTATGTTCTGAAATATCAAACATTCTGTTAATATCACTTATCGGAAAGACTCAATTTTGTCTTGCCTTTCGCATTAAAAATAATGTAAATACACCATCAGCGAGCTCAGAGTGATCTGTGTTTCTCCCACGCAGCCTCGTGTACTCTCGCCAGCATTGGTATGCATGGCAGGCTGCTGCTACCTGCTGAGAGACCCGGGAACTGAAAGGATTCGGGGTCTGGGTTGCCCAGAGGTGTGGGAGAGGGAGGAAATAAGTAAGTACAGAGAATGAAAAAATACTTTCTTCTTAAATAAGAAAAATATCTGAAGAAAAATATTATAATAAGCAAATTTATATGTCTCATGAATAAATGCGTTTTCTCTCTCAACCAAACAAACGGCATAATTTTCATCATCATAAGGTCTTATAGATTCACCCTTGTATGAAGGCACCTATACAGTCCTCCATCAGCCTATACTATATTAGTTCTAGTTATTTTCTCTTCAAAAATCTCACAATATACAGTTATTGAATCAGACAAAAGAATTGTTGTTAAAGAATTTTATCCTAAATGAATCGATTTAATAATACCTCGTACGAAAAATATTAATAAAATCAGCTATTCATTACCGACTGATCCAATTTGCTATAAGTAGTTGGAACGAGTCGTTTGAGAGTTACTGAGAAACAAAAGAAGCGTTACTGAGAAAAGATGTGTACATAATTTGTAACTGCTGTAAGACTCACTCAAATTTTTATTATAATCCTGGCAATAAAGTAGTAATCGTTGATTACAGTAGCATTCGTGACAATGCACTACAACATTCACGGCGGCTTTTTGGAGTGAGCCATTGATTGCAACCCTTACTAGATCTGTCCATCTAGTTGGTATCCTTGTTTCTATTTAAGAAAAACAATAGAATAAGTATGTATCAGTCGTGCGTGCCGTTTGTAGTTGTGTTTGTGTTTGTAGGTATGAAAACCAAGCAAGGAAATAATGTGCCTCATATGAATAACTTATAACTGATTAGATTAATATTCTTAAATAGACAAAGTTCTAATATAAATGATAGCAATATGGATAGTCTACATGAAAGTAAGCGGTGTAATGTGCGAGAATTGAGGTTTATACAGATTACATATTGAAATGGCAAGGAAATGAATGCCAATTTACAGCTGTAAAGCATCTCAATTAATTAAAATGCCTACAAATATTAAATAACCGTTTCGCTTTCAATCTCATAAAGTTTGATCACATCTCAACCTATCGCAATCTTCACCATTCATCTCAAATCCGATTACGCCACATCTTTCATGGTTTTTCTTTTCTCTGTAATGTCCTTCTCAATCGTCGTATACCTTAATAGCTGAAATATAATTTCAACTTTCTATCAAATCTGCCATTCCGCTCCGTTCAGCTGACACTACTTATTATCCATCCCTATTCACAATACTGAAATCTGCAGCTCCTCAAGCTAGGCTTTGAATCAACTATGTATAGAAATCATCACATTTCATAACTTCTTTCAAGATAAGTCTATTTGAACACGGATTGTAGAATGGAGAAGTTATTGAGAAATGGATTTGGTACAGGTTTATGGAGGGGTTACTGGGCAAAAAAGAAAGCACACTCTCACCTTGTTTTTCTCTAGTGGATATATTGTGAATGTGTGATAAAAAGTGGAGTGATAAGTTCCTCGCTTATCAGAAGGACATTACGTCTCATTGATTTCTTCTGATTCACTCCGTTCTCTATCGGAAGGATTTTTTCGGTCACGTACACACAAAGATCCTCACGGGTCAGCGCAGTCTAGCAGCTGTTCCGAAATCAAGAAATATTGTGTCAAAGTTACAGATACAAGATTTAAGTACAGCGTGCACTATGAAAAGCTTGGAAAAGATGGATATGCTAAATGACATCCTGTCCTGCTCACAAAAATCGAACAATGACCAAAAAACTTTCCTAAAACCTAGTTAAACTTTTGCTTATCCCCATCTTTCTCCTACTCATCTCGTTTTGTTATTATTATATTTTATTCCGGAAAACTAATTCAAATTTCCACTAAATTGTGTGACTGAACTAAACCCGCCACAGTAATAGTTTGTACGCAAAAATTTAACTAATTTATAAGATGAGTATTAATAACAGCAATGACTCTTACAATGATTTATATTCATAAATTTCGTAAGTACCGATACCATAGTATATTTGATGTTTTTCTTCTGCCTGTAAGATGAAGTCGTTTAGTAAATGTTGCCATAGAACGAATTTGAAAAAAGAATTCTCCCCAGGGATTGGTTTTAACGTTCCTCCATAATCACGGAAGTTACCCAGTCGGAGACAAGGATGGCTATAAAACCAAACGTGCGGCTGTAGTAAAAACAGGCCCTCGTGAAAGACGGCTACCGTGCGACATGCTACCCCTACTTGTCAAACCAATCTGAAAACTATTTTTTTTCTTTTTGTTTATTCAAAGTATTTTAAAGCGATATTCAAAGCGATTTAAATCCTGAACTGACATGACTAACAATATTGAAGTTTTACGTAGAGCAAATACAAACAGACAGTTATTCACTACAGTAAAGCTCCATAAAATTTCATTTGGCCACATAATGAGAGGCGAAAAGTACTCCATTCTTCAGCTCATCATGAAAGGGAAGATTGAGGGTCGCAGAGGGGTCAAAAGACAGGGTACATTTCTGGCTTTGAAATATCCGAAAGTGGACCGGAATAAGAAGCGTGGAAAAGCTGCTTCGTACTGCCCTGGACTGGAACACTTTCTCTTAGATGATTGCCAACGTCGGGGGGACCCGACAGGGCACATGAAGATGAAGCGATTTAAAATGATTTCAAATACTGAAAATATAAATAAAATATATTATTAGAGTAATAATCATAACGCTCGCCTTGTAATCTGGTGGTCGGTAGTTCAAACTCCATTCCAGAAAGCCAGCAAGTAAGTCTTATTTTCATAGCATAAATGTTTTGCTTTGTTTGAAAATGGTAAGAATATTGATATGACATGTATACCTTGTTTGCATCTCTTTAAAAAAATAAATGTTACTTTATTTTATTTTTAAACCGCCTCTCTCTGTTTGTATCTGTGAGATCACTTTTCTCTTGTTTCTTCAGTGCGAACCAGTTTCCTCCTCTCTCGTAATCCTTTGTTACATTAAGAGCAAAGAGTAGCAAAACTCCAACATGGTCTGTCCATATTACCTTATATTCCCTTTTCGTTGCATTCCAGAGACAGTGACGTGGCGTGAAATCACTTTAGAATTAAAATAATTCAGATGTGGATGGCGAGAGTGTAGGTCCAAAAAGGAGCTTCGCTCGTAAAATTACCCCAAGTCTGCGTTGAGACCCACTTCGCTGTTTATCTTATCGGAGATCGATTTTATTTTTCTCTTATCAATAAATATAGAAACATACAATTGACTTTGAAATTTTGAAAAAAATAAGGTTTTATGAAACAACAAACCTTTATTCTGTTCAAATGCTGTGGAGATTCAAGCGGATAATCTCTGAGACTCGGTTTATGGATGGAAAAGTCTAGAGTAGTTGTCAAAAGAAAACATTTGTGTTTGTGTAACAAACCTTGAAATTTTATGCGAAAAAATGCACAGTTAGGAAAACATAGAAAAATTACAATTGCGCGGCGTATAAATGTCGAAAGTTGAACGTGTTGATTGTATAAAGTAAACAAAAATGTGAAATTCTTTTTTTCAAATGAAAATACAAATATGCTTAAAGACTTTAAATATTGAAAAGTCCTATTTTTTTAGTAAAATCTGGTTGATCCCAACTCGAATATTCTGGAATTAATTAAATATCGAGTAAAACAAATTGAAATGTCGCGTTTATTGAATTTAAAAAACCAACGAATGCATAAAATACTGCCGTCGTGTTTTTAACGACTCTGTAGGGACTCCAAACTTGAAACTCGAGATGTAAAGAAATAAATTTAATGTGCTCGATGCCTACGGGACGTGGTGATAACATATTATGCGTCAAATGTCTATATTCTTCAGGAATAGAAAGAAGAGAGAGATAATATAGAGAAACTGATAACAACGGGGAATACATACAAATGGATGAACGGTCAAAGATCGATCTCCAATAAGATGAATAAACCAAGTCCGAGATAGTAGCCTCACCAAGAGTTGCTCTAAACATGGTTCAGGATAGCAAAAAGTGTGAGATGTATCCCCAATGGGCATTGGGTATCCATTAATTATAAATTCTTTTATCGAAATTGGGACCTGTCTCTAAAATGTGGTTAGAAATTCAGAAAAATTATCATTACCGAGGTATTTTGAGTTCTTTTCCAACTTTTGTACCCACATAGTATATGTCTCAAAAACAAAGTAACTATGTCACTTATGATTCAATAAATATTTTCACGGGATATTGTTAGAAGTATTGCTATTTTTTGAAGACTGCACTGTATTGTTCTTATCTTAGTAATAATTTAAAATATTTGATCGATTAACTACTTCTTATAGTCAAAAGTTACAATATAGTACCTGACATGTATTTAACGAGTTAAATCTAGAGATGACGTTGAAAATGCTAGATGCCGATATATTTACATCGTTCTTTTGTCATGGGATTGTTGCAGAGAGAGAATATCAAATAAAGATTATTTAATCAACGAAAATCACCCCACACAAATTAAACTATCTAGTAGATCTATTCAATAGATCACTCTTAATCTTGCACTAGTCACTTGAGAATCTTCCACTTGTTTCTATAAATACGTCGTTTGTATCTTTCTGATAACTATCAAATACTTTTTACACGTTGGTAGGTACTTTGTCGTTGCTGAATATCCGATTTTGTGTAATTCTATACGTTTTTACAATCTCGTGATGCAATTTTAAATAAAATATAATTGTGTATTTTATTGTTAATATCAAAGGGAGGGGAAGGGGTAAGGAAAAAGGAGAAAAAATTCGCCTATTTAATCTGTCAGTGTAAGGAATAAGTATGAAAAATTTGGATTAGTCGGTCAAACGGTGTAGATTTGTAAAGAGAACAGACAGACAGACAGAGAGACATTGAGTTTTATTGATATAGATATCAGCTTTCGAAGCACTGACCATTTCTCGCCACCCTCCTTGACCATCAACAATTGAAGGCAAACATATGCGAGACCGAATACAGCTTCGGGGCTCACTTTGTATGTTTTTCTATTCAGTATCGGTAAGTGTTTGTTGTTGACTGCAAATGTTTGTCCCGCGACCGCTCTGTTAGGATTTGTGTTTGCTCGGTCCACAGGAAGTGGGGTCAGAGGGGGGAATCTGGAAGTCGAGAGGAAATTTAACCGGCGAAACGATAAATGGATAAGTTATGATAGAATTTAATATACAGAATTCTGCGTATTTGCTAGAAATTTATCGACATTATAAACTGTACTTTCAGCAGTGCACTGTTTTCCGTTGGATTCGTGGTAAAGACTGTAGCCGTATGTGAATAATCTTCACATCTTTTCAAACAAGTTTCTAAGTGAACCCCTAACACAATTAGCAAACAATACTTAAATCCTCGAGAAAGTAATAAAAACGTGGTTCACAGGCTCAGAGAGGGCGATGTAATAAATTCGGTCGGCGCTTGGCCCAGGCCGATTGCACATTGGCCGGTGGCACACTGCGTGCGCTGTCTTGTCTTGGCGTTGCAAGGTGTTGACGCCCAGAACAACTATATTTTTATCTTCAAAGACATGGTGAATTGGAACCAGGTGAACATAGATTTGATGAACTTATCTCATCTGGCGATAGCTTCGTGCAACACCACTGCGGCGTACGCAGATTCAGTGGAAAATTTATCTTTATTTAGCTCAATACTTCTTATTAGCTAGGACTTACTAGCAGTGATCACGAGCGAAACCAACGCGGTCCGCAAAAGAGGATTTCTACGCCACTGGCGTGACGTATTTATGCTCCCCTCCATAAGTCCGGTGAATATGTAAAGGGAGACGCACAACCATACGGCAGATCACCCGCAGCTTTGGAAGAGTGAAGACCTCCCACTGAACCAGTAAAGTCCGCGATTTCTCAACGCCTGCTACCACCGCTCCCGAAGAATCAGCGACTTGCTGCCTCCACAACCGCTATCGCCTTGCACGATCCGCTACTACTCTGGATCATACCAACCTCCCAAAAGGCCCTTTTCAGGGCTGCTTTCCCACGATTTCCATATACGTACCAACAACCTGCTTCTTCAAACCGCCTCCTTCCTCTTACATCCAGCGGTGCTGTGCGCTGCTCCTCCATCGGTATGCGACGGGCTATTGTCCGTGACTCGTCCTAGATCTCTACACCCGCAGCAAGACTAATCTTGTTTCTTGTTTACAGGTCTTCACCCGCTGCTGCCCCGTCTGTTACCTCCGCCCGAGCCGTGCCGAGCTCGGCCTCCCTCTGCGTGCCTTCACCCCTGATGCCGCCGCCCGCTGCTCTCCGTGCGGGCCGTGCAGAGCTTTGCCCTTCTCTACGCCGGTGTCTGCTATTCTCGCCCGCTGCGCACAGCGCAGGCCCTGCCAAGTCCATCCCCTCCCAGCGCCGGTGGGCGCCTCTTTGCCGTAGTTGCCGCCGCTGTCACCGCTCTCGTGTGCGCGGCCTGCAACACACCTCCTCGTGTACTCCTACAACACACCTCGGTCGTTTTTGTGTGTTGTATGTACAAATGTACATTCATCTTAGTTAAGGAGTCTTCACAACTGTATATATTTTTTATTAAAATAAATATTTTTTTAACCATTTTCCTGTCTTTCACCGAGCCCAACTTGATACCCGTATCAATATTAGGGAGCTTCAGGAGCGACGAACAAGAGGTGACCTCATCGAGACATTCAAAATTCTATCGGGCTACTATAATATTCCTAATATGACAGATATGTTTGCATTAAACACTAATGTGGGCCTTAGAGAACATCACCTGAAGTTGCACAAGTCTCGGTTCTCGTGTAACCCATAAAAGCATGCATTAAGCAACAGAGTGGTCAATTTGCCTGAGGGCGTTGTGTCTGCTACCAGTGTCAACCAATTGAAGAATAGGCTGGATATTCAAATGAGAGACAGTGATATTGGCCTATCTTAAGCCTAGCTTAAACTGCCTACCCATTATCAATAATAATAATAATAATTATATATTGACTCATTATCCCGAAAATATATGTATATACAACTGACTGATTATCCCAAAAATTAGGTAATACATAAATAGTAGATCGGAAATTTTTAAATCCTCTCAGTTTAACCTTGCATTTTATTTTCTATTTTTAATGTACCAGAATCAATACTAGTCGCCTCCAAAACTCTTTTCAAATCAAAAAGATTATAGATTCAATGAGTAGCTATCGACACCGGTATCCAATTCCCTAATGGACTGTGGTGTCAATTTGGCTCTGAAGTATTTAAACCCTTTATTGGCAACATGGATTCTACGGACGATTTTTAAAACATTGGTTTTATTTTATCTTTGAATTTAATATTATTTGTCATGATGAAGAGGAAAAACATAAATATGTGAAAAGTTTTGTGATCACCAACTATACTATTGTCGTGAGACTCCAGAAACAGACAGAATTACATATACTCAAGGATTTTCCAGTACTCTGGACGTTGTAGAATAAAATAAATTACTATTAAGTCAGTCGATCATACCCAAAATTTTCTATTTAAAAGGCGACACAACCGCTTCTTTCAACAGTTGATGTTTTGATGAAAACAAAACCAGTTATTAATAAATGAAATATACCCCGGGTATTCTATTGTAATTTATAAGCGGCAAATTACCTAGTGTCCATGATTTACGCAATTTAATAATAGTACGATAATATAAGAATGAATACTCATTGAAGTCGATATGCGAAATTTCAGCTCGATTGGATGACGGGAAGTCTGTTAATTTTCACTTCCAAGAATTTTCCACATTTGAAATCGGCGGTGAAGATAATAAAGTCAATGTATTTTATTTTAAGTATGCTTTATTTATGCACGAATAAGTATTATAACCGCATTAAATGTGTCTTAAATATGTACGTAAGGGGAACTACTACTGTGGCCCAGTCCCTTCGCTTAAAAAATATGTTTTTTTCAACTCTGTACAATTGTATACTCACTACATGCATTATTGCACTATAATATATTTCACATTCATTTAAGGTAACGAAATTGTTTGAATTTTAAAGTTAGGATTCGACAAATGAAAATTGCATTTGAAATCAGTTGAATGCTGAAATCTGAATTTTGAATGAGAAAATAATAATTATGAATATACAAATTTAATGTTAAATTTCAATTCAAACGAATGTCTGCTAAATGCGCTGTGACTTAATTACTTTAATATTATTTGGTTAAAATGTGAAATCACAGAATTTCATATTTAATGCATTTCAAAATTTAACTGCTGCGGACCGCTGGGGGTGATACAATTTAAAATGCAAATTGTTGAAAGACAGGTAAATACAATTAATTCGGGCATTCGTTATTATACAAATTCAGCATGATATTTTTTATCACCTCGTGAATATTTATTTTCTGCGGCTGCTTCGAATGTTCTCCAACAAAAATATTTCAATAAAATTTGATTATATTATAATTCTTCTTCTTTTTATTCAGCTTTCATATTATTACTGGCCTCTTCCACACCCTTCTATCCTTCCCTATTGTTGGCTTCTTGTAGCGATCTCTTGTTTGGGAATTCGGAATTCGGAGGTTTTTCGTTGAAATATTATTTTGCTTGCCAGACGAGTTGGTGAGTTTTAAAATCAGCCGCTGTTTTTAAACATAAAAGATAATGAACAGACTCTGTTTGTAGCCGCCCAAAGATCAGATGTTATTGCCTGTTGGTCTGCGAGAAGTATTTTATTTCCCTCCTACTCTCCATATCTGACGAGCTTTCCCCTATCCGCCACCTGGGGACTATTGTGATTACATTTTTGTGAGAAGTAAATTATTAGAGGTAAATAGTAATAGTGTAAATTTCATAAACATTTGTAAAAAAAGGAAATAAACTAGATATTTAAGAAAACTCCTCGATTAATTGTAACGAAAATGTAATCCGACTCTAATCTCCAACCCACTTCTCACGCCATCATTTTATCTTAAGCTTAGTTTTAGTAACATTACTGAAGATGATGCGCTAGCATCGAGAATATTCTAGTCATTATAAATAAATAGTAAAATGATTTGTTTTAAGGGTAACTTAAATATAAACTTATTTTTTGTAACCTCTAAAACTTCTAAAGAGATTTGAAATGTTTATGATAAAGTTTTTTTCACAAAAAATGATTTCTCGAAATTTTTGAAAAGCCAATTTTTTATAATAGCGATATCATGATGTACACCGTAATTCTCTAGGGATGGTAGAAAGATATCACTATATGATAAAGTGATTCAAACAGAGCTAAGCACAAAGAACCACCGGCGCATATGAGTTGAATTGCACAAACGTAGCCAATCATGTGCGGGAATAGGTGCTCGATCTCCTCAGCAGCTTACGCTTTTCACTCCGTTCCATTGCTTTTATTTAATTAGTGGAATCCGACTATTATGACGAAATAAATTCATCTTTATTCATGAGTATTCATTTTAATTCTTATTTTCTTCTTAATTTTTATTTTGACTCAAATCTTTGGACCATCTCTAGATAATTGATTTTGGCGCAGGCCTTACAGTAAAGAGATCTATATTTTGCTTAAGAAATATATCGTCACAAAATTTATAATGCTGATAAAAATTCAATAGGTAGTAGGTTATAACAGAATGTTAGTTTACTTAGTAAAAACCATTACCAGATTTAAGGTCTACCGGTTTCGAGACGTACCCGTCTTTTCGTCAGCACCAACACTACACTAATATATTCACAACACAAGTAGTAGGTTAGTTGGAGAAAGTGACTGAATAACTAAGAACTAAATAACAATAAGATTAACTAAGATGAAGTGATAACGTTTCCAAAGACATATCCGCCTTGGATATCCAACACTGGATAGAGCTTACTCAATCAATGACCGGGATCATTAGAGGGAGACTCTCGAAGAGGCTACGACATACCCGTCAGAGCCAACATTTATGTTGATGATTTCATTATTGTATCTCATCCCCTTACATGAATCGCTTAATTATACCTCTTTAATGTGTCATAGTTTTAATTATCATAATTACTATCCGCCTATTCTTACATATAAGGCAAAATACAAGAGCACGAATACTAGATTTGGAAGCAACCTTATACTCGTTAAATCTACTGGTTTTTGTTTTCTGGGGTAACAACTTGAATCCTTTCTGGCATACTGACGGGATAGCAACTTAAATCTGATTATTCTGAAGAAGTTTGTTCTGGCATTATCTTGTATCCATGGTTAACACGCGCGTCTTCAAGAACCTGAAAGAGAATCAAGCTATTGATTCGGTAAAGCAGTGAGCGGCTGGTGCGGCAGCCATTACGAGAATAAAATATGGTACCTTGAGAGACCCCAGTACACAATTTTCGTATTTGCTCTCAATTTGCTAACTAACGTAAACATATTAAATAAACAGGCTTTTAATCAATTTTATTATGATAGATCCAATTAGTCTTGAAGCATTTCCTTAAAAAAATATGAACAAATATATTTGTTATAACATCAAAGAAATTATAACCCCGGAACACTATTTTAGTTTTCATGCAATAGAGTTATCCTTGGTCTCTATATTTTCAAATAAAGACCATATATTTTATTTAAAAATTGATTGTATAAAGTTTGAAAGAGAAATGGTGCTATTCAGAGATTAATATTTTTCGACAAGTTGTTAAATATATACTTTAAAAAAAAAAAAAATTATACATTCTGCTTCCTGTATTGCAGTACCCAAAAAAACATTAAAACATCGATTATTTCAATTAAATTTTACATGCGTACTAAGAAAATTTCACTGTCATTAATATAAAAATATTAAAAAAATTATACCTCATACACAAGAATTCGATTTAATTAAATGGTATAGTCTGTTAAAATATCATTTTTCTTTCAAATCATACTTCGGTTGGACTGTCCAATAATTTTTAAATAATAAAATAATTACTGATGTCATGACAATATATTTGTTGATATTTTTTTAAGGAAATGCTTCAAGAGTAAATAGATCTATCGTAATAAAATTGATTAAAAGCATATTTAGCTATGGGTTTTGCAAAATGATTGAATAATTTTACGTTAAATTTAGCAAATTGAGAGAAAATACGAAAATCGTGTACAGAGGCCTCTTAATACGAGAGGTGACGTTCCAGATACAAATTGACCTCAAGCCGTCAACAAGCATTAGAAATTTTTCGGACGCGTGTGTGTCTGTATTTGAATCTCTTGAACGCCGTACGTACTGACGAAAACAATAAAGAAGCCGCCGAAGAAGTGATCGGAACTCTCGTTCTTTTGTGGGTCAATAAGAGTGAATATTGGTGTCCAGCTCAAGGATATTCGGGTAAGCCAGATCCTTATTCAAATTCTAACTTTTTTTCTATCCTGTAGGTTGCGCTAAACAAATACCTACATATTAAATATGATTGTATCCCACAGGGATTCAATTTTCTCCAGGTTAATTACCGAATTTTTACCATTCTTGTTGACGTATTGGATCCCTTTGCAGGATCCTACATCAGGGCTGATGATTTTATTATTGATAAGCTTGATGGTGAGCGCTGTGTACATCCAATAAAGAGTTTCATACCTTCGTAGCTTCGTCGAAAATTTATCTCATTTAAATATCAAAATTTACAAATTTTATATTGAAGTTATTTTAACGTAGGTATAGAGCCTATCATATCATATCGAAGATGCATACAAGATCTGTATTATCTTTATGAAATCTTGAATAACTTGATTGACTCACCCTATTTATTAGAGAAAATAGGTTTAAGTTGTCCTACATACTCAACGCGTTCAAATAATTTATTTTACCCAAACTTTGGTAGCACTAACTATTTAAATAACTGCTTTGTAACTCGTTACACCTCAAAATACAATCTGTTAAATTCTTCAAATAATCTAGACATTTTTATTGACAATTTTCTTTTATTTAAAATGAAACTCCGTAATCTCATTTATGATTATTGAAATAAATTTGATACTTCTTTAATTGAATCCCATTCCCTCCCTCTTCCCACCCTTCCTATTTAATGCATTATCGAAATTTAAATCTTTGAAATATTTAAGACATTTAAGAATAAATTAAATACTTTGTTTTAAACCACTTTATTACTATATTTTTGTCAACTAGTTTCGGTTGGACTCAAACTTCTTCAGGACAATTATAATATAGACTGATATTACTTACAATTATAATACTTTTCAGTCTATATTATAATTGTCCTGAATAAGGTTGAGTCCAACCGAAACTAGTTGACAAAAATATAGTTATAAAGTGGTTTAAAACATATTATTTATTTTATTCTTAAATGTCGTATAATGTCAAGCCACGTGTTTTCTTGCTTTGAAAAGTTTGAAATATTTATTATTTATCACATATTCATTATCATTGTTTTTTACTTAGTTTTTTTTACCAGCTTCGAGGAAACTTCACTGGTCATACTAAATGAATATTTATTTGATATTATAATTTTTTAATACATTGTTATATATGTTTCACAAAATAAAATAAAATAAAAATAAATTATATTCACACCATTGGTTCAAGCACTAAATACTAAACACACGTGCATATCTGTCGCGAGAATAAATATATTGTTCCAGAATCATCCTAAGGCTATTCGAGGGCGGAAAATCGCATTACTTTGTCCAATAACCGTAAGAATTTCCCATACGGCACAAGACGGCGGAGCGGGACGGGCGCACGCCGGGCCCGCGCGCGCGAGCGGGACGCCGCTGGGCCTGGATCGATCCGGGACATTTTTCCACCGTTCCGAGTCACGCGTGTCGGCGGGTTTTTTATTTGATGGCCATCCCCGAATCAGGGATCGGGAATGGATACGATGCTGTTCCTGTTTTAGACGACCATCGCAGATGGCCTACCTTGTAAATTCAATCAACTGGCGCTGTTTTAAATTCTTTTAAACGTCAATGAATAGGCACATTTAATATTTTTATTTAAAAGTATGCTTTTACGTAAAATTTCGACCTTTTATTTTGTGTTTCGGTCGCTAGTTAAGGTTGTGAGAACAGGGTTACCTGCAGTAGCGTATCCTCTTGATAACGTTAGTGTTGGACATTACAAAGTAGAGATTATATATCGCTATATATCACTTGTCTAATACTACTAATGAGTTTAGGAATACACGACTAGTTTCGACAACTGCAGATGTTGTCTCCAACGGGTGATTATATAACAACTTTTATATAATCACCCGTTGATGACAACATCTGCAGTTGTTGAAACTAGGACGTTATTACGTAGAGAATTATAATTTTTGATAATAATGATAAAGGTATGCGATACAGTAATGGATTATTTAGTTCTCATTTTTATTAAACTGAAATATTTGAAAAAAAACTAATTCAAAATTTAATGTTTTCATTTTATTAAATGACAATTTTGAAAACGGATTAAAATCAGCTAATGAATTTGAAGTAAAGGATAGATATCCGAAATTATTATTACTGGGGATTGCCGCTAGCGCAAAAGTTTTCGTTTTAATATAATTTGACGCCAGGTGTCGCGTGTATCGCAATAATGGTATGTTACAGTTTTACTGCTGCTGCAAATAGAACATTCATTGCCAGCACGATCGCCAACGTTCGATTACTGGATAAATATTTGTTGAAAAATAATTTTTGTTTCATGATATCGTGACAGTGGAAGACAAATGAGACACATATGAATTATCTTTTTATTTAATCACTATATGCACTTAACTGGAGTAGTACTTATTATGTAATTCGGACTAATTTCACACTAATTACTCTTTTATGGAACACTTTATACTCGCCTTAAAATATTCGCATGTCTGTGATCGCACATATCGCCGCTTTCCCTAGTATCCGTTTCTATGGAATCGCACGTCACAATAAGATTGTCCCATTTAAAGATTATGTCATTCGCGAACATTCGGGTATGATTGACTGATTTCTTATCATTCCACTAATTTGTAAAGATTCTTAAACAGAAATAAAGCAGAAAAAATATGTCTATTGGACATTTTGATACCCTTCTAAAATAAAAAAGGTAAGGGCACTAAATGGGAAAAAGGTAGTATGCCGAGTGTTATATTGATTAATTCCAAATATTCAAAAAAGCCTGGATTTTATATAAAGAAATTAACGATTTGTTCGTGAGGAGGCAGTGAGTATCTTTGAATTATAATACTGATTACTTTAATTAAAGAACTTGATTTGTGAATGAACTTCAACTTGATTTTGAACGAAATAATAAAGGAGGTGACAGTTCCCACACTCGGGTAGAGGATGGGGGATTAAATGTAGTGTGTTACGCTGACGATGCTGGCCGAAAACGAATATGACTTACAGAAAATACTTTACAAGCTCCATCTTGCATGCAGGAAGAATCATGTCAGTCGAGAAAACTAAGTGTCTTACAATATCTAGACAACCTGGAAGCTGTGAATTGGTCGTAGACAAAAAAACCATAGAACAAGTAAGGAAATTTATGTACCTTGGGGTGGAGATATCTAGCTACAGCGATCGTTAAAGAGCAGACAAATAAAGCAGCGGTTATCTCTGGATGCTTAAGTGACACTGTATTGGCCAATAAGCATATGCTAGTGGAACGCAAAGTCAGAATATATAAAACATGCATAAGACCTATCATAACATACGGTATCGAAGCAAGAGCGGACACGGTGAGAACTAAACACCTTCTCAGAACTACCGAGATTAAGACCTTAAGACCCATTGTGGGCAAGACCCTCAGGGACAGTGTACCCAATGTGGAAAACTGCATAGCTGAATCAGCGACACACAAGACATTGTAAGATGAAGCAGGTAGAGGCGTTTCTGGAGAGACCATATCGAGAAAATGGAGCAGACGAGACTTCCCAGAGCCGTGATGCGCGATATTCCAGAGGGGCGCCGACCACCAGGGAGACCACCAAATAGATGGAGAGATAGTTGAACGTCCTTGTCACAAGACCAGGACTGACTTGTCAATATAGATCAAGGATCTAACAAAAGAAGAACGAAAAACTTTATTTATTATAATAAAAAAATATTTTTGTTCAAATTATTATAATAAATAATATGAACAATTTATATAAAATAGCTATTTATCAACATGTTTCTGGGAAAAACTCTATAAGAATACTAAAATTTGAAATGCAGACATTAACAAAAACAAATATTTGGATTTTTTTTAATTATAATATATAATTTCCTCTTAGCACCTTTTTAATTTTTAGATTACTTCTTTTTTAAACAGTATTTCTATGTTTTTATATGTAACATTTCATAGCCTTTGTTAAATGAAAATAATGTTTATTTTTTCAAAATATGATAAGAATTATTAAGAATATTCTAAATCCCAATTATAATAATTTCGTTGTCTGTCTGTCCGTCCGTTCATCCATCCGTCCGTGTAACTTCGTGTAATGACCGTACCTTATTAAAAGTAATTTTTTTTTTCAAAAAATTATTTTTCTCCAATAACCTTTTTTTTCAAAAATATAAAATTTGGAAAAAAAATCAAACAGAAAAAATATATAAATTTACTTTGCTGTATAAGTTACAAATATATTATATATTACGTACATATATAGTTATTGTCGTTTAAGCATCTTAAGTGCTCCATAATACTTCTATCCAAATTTTAAAATTTATACAAGTTTAACATGGATATAAACGAATTGCCATCGATATATAATTACAAAAATAAACTAGCCCTACACCCGTAAAAATCACGGAACATGATTTAAAAATTATTTGTTTACTAGCTGTAACCCGTCAAAAATGACGGTACTCTTACATGTCGGTTCCTAAGGGATAAGTATTTATTTATTTTAATTAAAAAATCGAAAAAAAATTGGAATTAATTCTTTGCAAAAGAATTTTTTACTATAAAAAAGTTACGGACTTTACACGAAGTTAAGGGGACAGACAGACGGACGTATGGGCGGACTGACGGACACACAGATAACGGAATTATTATAGTTTGGATTTACAACACATAAAAATCCTGTCAAATGTCGAACTAAGGAGGAGTAAATTGGTGGTTCACGTCTTAGCTAAGCCACGTGTAGTATATATACGTAGTATATTTTTGGTGGGCCATGGCGAAGCGATGGTGGCTATGTCGTCTAGTCACCGCGTTGCCGTCCGCGCGTTCGAAGTTCATGTGACTCTCTAGCCGTGTTATTTTGTTTTTTAGCTGTAAATTCCAGCGACAGACAGACCACGAAATTATTAAATTTTGATCAATATGATTTTTTGAAAACAAAATATTAAATTAAAAAAATTATATTTATTGTTTCATTTATATACAATTCTAAAAATTTTACGCTTTGATTTTGTCACATAAATTATGAATATATGAATGTAACCTTTATAAGATCAATTTTGTGGATCAATATATTTTATGTATATCAATATAGGATTATCTTCGTAGGGTTAATAAACGTCGAGACGCTTATCTTATTAACAGGGCAAAGTGCTCATTCTTGTAGCGTCCACGCTTTAATTCAATTTCTAAAACCGTCCCAAAGATACGCCTCGAAATGTCCTTTTAAAAACGTTCAGCACCCCAATGTCTATTATATAATGACAAATATATGATAAGCGTTTTGTAAACTAAAAATTAAAAGTTTCTTTACATCAGTGAAGTGGGACCCACCACAGACCCAGGGCCGTTTACGAGCAAAAGCTCCCGTATCGGCCCTACACTTTCGCCACCCAGTTTGGCATTGTTTTAATACTAAAGCAGCTTCCTCGCTACGCCGCTGATGATGCAAGCACTCGTGCGACGCGGCGAGGAGACTGCACTAACCACTTCACTGTCTCTGGGGTGCGTTACGAGAAACAATTTATTCAAAGAAAATAACAATACATATAAACAAAATCACAAGTAAATAACAAAATATAAACAAAAGGCAGAGAAATACAAAGAAAAGAAAATAGCAAAGCATAAATATCGAACATCAGAAAATAACAAAGCATGAATATAAATAAAGCAAAATAAGATAAAATATAGAAGATACAACAAAATACACAAATACATTGTATGCAAAGGAAGAATAATATATAATGTGTGTGGAATAATGAATGAGTATTGAAAAATACATGGGTGACAGCTAATCAGGAATGAGAAATAATTACAAAAAATTGCACCGTAGATACAGTATCGAGTGCAAATAGTCACTCCCCTGCGGGAAAATAAATAAAATTAAAAAAAATACATCACGAACATACAAGGACTCGCCAGTCCGGAAAACCACTGCCGGCAAACAACAACCTTGGTAGTAAAGCAAACTAATAATATTACAATTAATTTTTTTTTTTTTTTAAATCAGTAAAACAGCTGGTAAAAAGAAGCGGCTGGTAATACGCAAAATAAATAGCATAATTAACAGTTTACATCCAATATGAAAATAATGTGAAAAACAATAGAAATCAAGAGTAGCGGTAAACAAAATAATGGTAAAAGAAAAAAGAAATGTGAATAGTAAAATTCTAAATGAAAGTAAATAAATTGAATAGCAAAAAAAGAAATAGTAGCAAGAGAGAGAACGGAAACAAAATGAGATCATAAAATGTTGATAATGGCTAGTAAAACGTATATAAATGACAGAGACTGAGCAAGAAAAACCAGTACATAGTGGTTACACTCCAGGGGGAGGCCCCCTGAGGATTTCCCAACGAGAGACCCACACCCGAATAAAGGATCTGAAGTAAGACAGGTTGTTCGCGTTTCTCACAAAATCCGAGTTTACGAAGGAAAATCTACCTATACCCCTTCTCAAGTCCTCTCGACAATCATTAAGAATAGGGCATTCTTTTAATAGGTGCTCAGGTGTCTGCCTCACGCGACTGCAGGTACACCAGGGGTCACTAGCAAGTCCCAAGTCAAAAAGTTTACTTCTGAACTCACCGTGACCCAAAACCATCTGCATCTCGAAGTGGTTCAACATTGGAGGACCGCCTTTTCCCCTTTCTCGAATCGATACTGTTGGAAGGAAAGTGTATGTCCACCTTGCCTATGTCGCAGTATCCCACCTTTCCTGCCAGACTCTAAGAGTCTCTCTCCTAAGCCTCGCGTATTGTTCCTTGAATGTTATGGTATCTGAGGGGCTAAAGGTGCGGCCATGATGCAGCACTTCTAAAACCTTCCTCAACGAGCAGCGGGCTGCCGTTTCCAGGACCAAAAGATCTGCAGGTAAGACCCCTGCTAGCACCGGAAGCGCCACACTGAAGGTCGTCCGATATGCAGCTGTCAACGCTAACATAGGACTTCTCTGGCCTCTGTTCAGGGCGGAGGAGACAACCGCATACCTAAGTCTATGCGCCCAAACCTCCGCCGCATATGTCACCTGAGCCACATATACGGCATTGTAGATTAGACGCATAGCAGGCGCGCGTATACTCCATTCCGCCGTTGACATTCGTCTCAGCGCACCAAAGAAATCCGCTGCTCGTTCTGACACAGCCTTGACATGAGCCAAGAAGGAGACGTGTCCATTATCACACCCAGGTATCTAGTATTTTGGTAAAATTTAACGCGCGAATCGCCTAAACGTACAGTCGGACTCCGCCCCCTATTCAGGTTTCCTTTTATCATCAAGGCTGTAGTCTTGTGAGGAGCAAGTGTCAGTTTATTGCGAACACACCATTCTGTAATCAGGGACAATGAAGAGTTTGATCTGTGCTCCAATTCTGAACGACTTTTGCCAGACACCAGCAAGAGAGCGTCGTCCGCATATGCGACAATGACGCAGCCGGCAGGCAACGGCAACAGCAGGAGATCGTCGAACAGAACGTTCCACAGTGTCGGTCCAAGGACCGAGCCCTGTGGGCAGCCAATATTTGATTTTCTGGTGGTCGATAATCCCCCGTAAGTTAGAGTGATGGTTCTGTCCAATAGGTAGTCCTTTAAGATATTGTACAGATATAACGGGCACTGTCTTAGCTTAAGCTTAGTAAGGATCATCGCCCACCACGCATTATCAAATGCCCTAGGGATCTCCAATGGTATTAATTTGTTGACAAGACTATCAAGTGTGGAGGCCAGATCGGAAGTTGCCTCACCTCCGATTATGATGCCGGAGAGAAGGCGCCCCGTACTCCGTCCTCCACCCCTAATGAGTCCTGTCACCTTCCAGGGGTCTGCGTTCCCTATTTTAGTGATCCATTCCCTCCATGAAGTTCTTTTAGCGTCGCGGATGGCCCTGGAATACGCAGTGCGTGCTGCGCGGAGCGCGTCTGTGAGAGTGAGACTCACTTCAAGGGTGGTGCGGCCCTGCCGTACCGGCCCACACTTCCGATATGCACGCCGATAAACACCGCGAAGTGCAGAGAGCTCAGGCGTCCACCAAGACGTCTTCGCAGTCTTCCCTGGTTTGGAACGCCCCAGAGACAGATCTGCAGCTTTGACCA
Source organism: Agrypnia vestita (assembly GCA_016648135.1). NCBI lineage: Eukaryota > Metazoa > Arthropoda > Insecta > Trichoptera > Phryganeidae > Agrypnia > Agrypnia vestita. The sequence continues at coordinate 219,737 of JADDOH010003872.1, forward strand.
CAGCTTGGTTGAACCAATCTCCGATCCGGATGGGGTCTCTCGTCCCTGTTTCATACAGGTCCCCAAGTTCACGATCCAAATGTTGGTTAAAATTTTCCCAATCCGCGTATCTGGTCCGAAAATTCCACATCGCCCTCGGCACCGGAATGGGACCTACCGAGACTGAAGGTTATGAGACGGTGGTCACTGTTGATGACCCCCTCCCACACTCTTCAATCCCGAATGAGGTTCAGCACATTGCTGGTACAAAGAGTGATGTCAATACAACTCTCCCCTCCGGACCAAGCCGAGCACGTAGCAGGATTGCCGGGCTCATTAAGGATGATCAAGCCGCGACCGGATATGAACTCCACAACGGCAATGCGGCGATCATATGCCGTGTGATTACCGTGGTCGAACCATAGTGGAGAGCGAGCATTTACGTCACCACCAATGATGATGTGCCGTCCCCTTAGTGCGTCCAAAACGCGGCTTAGACCCATCAAATGAGGTCCGATTGGATCACTATAACGGAAATACACCGAAATGAAAAAGATTTCGGCGTCACCCAAAACCACGGAGGCACAGGTACGGTACTCATCGGAGAGGTGCTCCAGATAGAGAGGGCTCAGTCGACTAAGGTCAATTAGTATTCCCGTCATCGGAGTAGTCCCTTTTTCGAGCATCGCATGCAGCGCATCCGTGGGGACCTCCCACGTAAGATGTACTGATCCTGCGTGAAAGTTAAGGCTATCTTCATTTCCATTGCAACGTGCTGTAACTCTAGGGAAGCTGCACGAGATCTATCCAGATTTATCTGACCGACAGTAATCTCCGAACTAGCCATAATTTGTAATTTTTGCCACTGCGTCACATGCAGCTTTCTGTGCAGGGCATTCCCGAACACCGGTTGGGTGGTCGGCAGGCTTACGGTATTTGGTGCACGTTGCACACTTCGGTGGTTCAGATATGGTGGGGCACTTCGGGCGTCTTCTTCATGTCCTTCCAAAGCGCAGCAAAGCAAATCTGCACCATATATACACAGTTGACTGATTGGCCATCGTGACGTCCAAACATTGAGACCCTTTTCGTGCTATTAATAAACTCTGATTTAGTCATGTTTACTTTACCATCCAGGTTAGAGTCGAAGATTTCCTCCAGAAGAGATTTTTCTTCGCGGTCCCTTGGTATATCATATATTACCACTTTTGGCAACATACCTTTTGGCTCAACTAATTTAAGCCCCCTGGCTTCTAGCCTGGTCTCAGTGAGTTTAACTGCCTCAATTCCTTCACGCGTGACAGTCTATAAGGACACCCGAGTTCCTTACACGCCTTAGTTTAACTACTTGGAAACCATCTGTTTTTGGATTAATCGTCGACATTACCAGGTTTTTGGTAGTTTCCGAGGACGATCCTTCCAGAAGAGCTAGCAGCCGCCGCATAGCTCTGTACTTGGATCCCCGTTGGCTGTGATGATGCCGTCCTAATATTATCTACAGTTTTAACCAGTTTTCTTAATATACTGACAGTCTCCTTTTCTTTATTTTTTATTTCATCTTTGCGTTCAGCAAGTTCTTCCCTTAGCACGCAGTTTTCCCCTCTCAGGGTAGCATTCTCCTCCAACATTGCAGAAACGCAACATATGATTTTCAAATGACCCCACAGACACGGTTTTTCTGTTCTTATTTCAATTTTGATTTCTCCTCCGTTATAATTGTCTCCGCGGCCTTGCATATATTAGGTCCTTACATATGAAATTGGCGTTTTGCCGTACTGGCAAATTTGATCTCAAATATCTTCTCTTTGGTTAGGAATTCCAAATCCAAATTTATACAGTTATTTACTTATATATTTGTGTTTTGAAAATTATAATTCATTTGTTTTTTCCTCAATTGTTTTTTTCTTTGCGTCACTCAGTTTACAAAATGAAAACTTAAAATATCGCGTTATTTACGAGTACGAGTTCTACCGTGGCACCAGTGCTGCAGAAACGGCTCGAAGGATTAATGATGTGTATGGCGACGGTGCCGCAAAAGAAAACACAGTGCGTTTTTGGTTCCAACGTTTTCGTTCTGGAAATTTCGACCTGCAGAACAAGCCCCGTGGACGGCCGGAGACTAAAGTTGATAATGAAGAATTGAAGGCTATTGTGGAAGCGGATCCATCGCAAACCACATCCGAGTTAGCTGCAGGCTGCGGTGTTAGTGATAAAACTGTTTTAATCCACTTGAAGCAAATTGGTAAGGTGAAAAAGCTTGAAAGGTGGGTTACCTCACGAATTGAGTGAAGCAAATCAACAAACGCGCGTTGACTGCTGCATTGCATTACTCAACCGGCACAATAATGAAGGGATTTTAAATCGAATCATTACCTGTGATGAAAAGTGGATCCTGTACGATAATCGGAAGCGCTCATCGCAATGGCTGAACCCTGCAGAACCAGCCAAACCATGCCACAAGCGAAAATTGACTCCAAAAAAGTTACTTGTGAGCGTTTGGTGGACTAGTGCTGGTGTCGTTCACTACAGCTTTCTTAAATCTGGCCAGACTATTACGGCAGATGTCTATTGTCAGCAACTGCAAACCATGATGGAAAAGCTAGCTGCTAAACAACCGAGGCGGGTTAATCGCTCTAGGCCACTGCTGCTTTATGATAACGCTAGACCACACACTGCACAACAGACGGATACCAAATTAGAGGAGCTTCAATTGGAATGTCTAAGACATCCACCGTACTCTCCGGACCTTGCCCCAACAGATTACCATTTTTTTCGAAATTTGGATAACTTCTTGCAAAGGAAAAAATTCAACTCCGATGGGGCAGTCCAAACCGCCTTCAAAGATTTTATTGATTCCCGTCCGAATGGTTTTTTTAGTAAAGGGATCGATGAAGTACCTATGAGATGGCAAAAGTGCATAGATAGCAATGGTACATACTTTGATTAAATAAGTATATTATAATAAAAAAAAATCGGCTTTATGTTCCTCCCATACTAAACGCCAATTTCATATGTAAGGACCTAATATCTCGGATGCAAGTAAGAGGGTCTTGCCTTCCGCGTGCGTACTTATCAGAAGACAACAATTCTGGTGAATCCACTCTAACTCTCTTCGTCTTCTTGCTCTCCAAGGTACCTGGTTTCGCCTTGCTTGGAGATAAATCTGGCGCGGATTGCGACAAGACACGTGGACCCATGGGTGGTGATCGTGCTAAAGATGACCGAGGGGTAAATACCTACGCTCTTTTTTCTTCCATCTCTAATTGTTGGACGTAGGGCGGCTTCGTTGGCGTACTCTCCATACCAGTCTACCACAGACCACTGTGCCCTCGGCCGAAAAGTAAAGTCGACCAGAGCCGGCAAACGACTGTTTCACAAATAACTTAATTATTATTTATAGAGTTTTCCAAAAAGATTCTAATAAATGCTCAATATTCTAACTTAATTGTAGGAAAATGTTTATGAAATGAGAGGTCACAGAAAATAACTAAGTATAAAAAGTCACTTGCACTTAAATAAATTTAAAAACACTAGGTCCGACACCCAATCAGAGTGGAAATAAAAATGGAAACGTCCTAACTGAATACACAACCACCGTACACAAAGTGTGGCAGAATAGTATTTTATAAAAACTGAAAGACACAATAACTGGAAAAATATTCAACGTAAATTAAAACTTAAAATACCACTTTTTCACAATATTAATCCGCACAAAAGTGTCATGTTTATCGACGGTCCAATAAAATTTAAGGAAAAGTCACTAGTTATTAAATGTCACTTGCACTATTATTTAAGTAATTGTTTGAAGGTTCAAACATCTCCTAGGAGTGGATCCATAATAGACTCGCCCAAATTACTCCGCCGTACACACAGCGAAGTACGTAAACAAAAGTAATGCGTAAAATATCACTAAAGATTAAATAACTTAAGAAATACTACATGGATTTTAATGAAAAAACTTCGAGCACATCAGGCTCAAAAAGCCGCACAAAAGTGTTAATTTCACAGATTTATAAATTCACAAATAACGGTATAAACGATTGATATGTTACGAAGTAGACAAATACAGATCCGTTCGGCGCGGAACCGGACGGCGAATGAGTTTCTTTACATCAATCTACATTTCATTAAATTTTGGAGTCAAATATAACTAAGAATCACGCGTTTTTGGGTCTCATCTCATTGACATTAAAAAATTCAGCCAACGATAATCCTGTGACTTTCGGGCATGGATTTTGGAGCGTGTTTTTAAATTTACCTCAATAGCACGTCACTATTTTCTGGAGGTACCATTTATGTTTTGTACTCCAGAATCAGCTGTTAGGTCTTGTTTTCTCCTATTTACAGATATTTTTGCTTATTTCTTCTAATTTCATCATTTATTTTCTGTAGTCTCATTAACAATTTATCAAATAAAATAAGTTATGTAAAACATAAATACATAAATAATTTTCTTTTCATTTTTTCATTTACATTTAGTGTTTTATTTCCTTTCTTTAGAGGACTGTACAGGTAGCTATTTACTGTTAATATATACAACATAACGATAGAAAAATCAGCATTTCCAAAAATTCGCTATTCCCCAGGATCGGAGGTTGTCGGACTCTTAAATACAAGTTTTCAAGTAATGGCTTTCACGTGATAGTATGGGTACTCATTGGATGCAGCCAATCACCACATATTACTAAAAAACAATTTTTTAAGGTCTCGTATCGGTCGTTTTTTTTTTGTAATGTTGATGTTAATTTTTCCCAGAGTTAAGCTCCGGCAAAATGTTTAAGTATACAAGTAAGGGAGTAAAACAAGAGTATTGAAAGAATAACCGACAGAAAGACCGATGCAATTTAAAGGGGTATCGTTTATATAACCAGGTAGTTTCTTATTTTTTCCCGTTCTTTTCAAGAAATTTTGAATGTCTAGTTCACGATTGGAGGTCAGCAAATCCAGATAATGGAAATTGACAATTGGAAAGTGTAATTCCCTCTGGTAAACGCTCTCAGGTATTGCGGATGCATTAACCGTGCTGGTAAAATGGCTGACGCTATGCGGACATTACCCCCCATATATATTGTGGAGCCAAAATGTCAATGTTATCCGCATAAAAAAAAAATTGTCAAAAATATCCAGAGTCGTTCCGATTATTACAATGCTCGAGTCTCAAATATTTGTTTTTATGTTATATTGAATAAATGGCATAGTGAAATATTTCCTTGTATCACCCTTTAAAGCGCTTCAAGGAGTTTGGACGCATAAAAGTAATTATAAATGTGATGTATTTTAGGCGTTGCATTTTCTTCCCAAATATGACAGCTCTTTTTGCTGTGTAATACATACGACATAGTAGTGAATTCTATAAAATTACTCTTGCGCAAACTTGCACGTTACAGAAAATTTTCACACGCTTTAATAAAACGCTACCGACGAAAATAAAACGGCGGATTTTCTTCCGGTTGTAAAAATATATAAAAAAACGAAAGATAAAATAAAACTAGCACCTTGAGGATTGAGGAGATCGGAAACAAGTTTATCGGCGTCGAGGGAGTATAACCTCTGCAAAACAAAACTCCAACCTGCAATAGCACAGAAATACCACAAGAAATTCGTCCTTGTTTTATATTTCGCAAAATATAGCGATTTCACACGAGACGGCAGCTAAAATATTGGATGTTTGTTTTTTAATGGTGGAGGGATATAAGTAAGATTACGTGGCGTGTAGAGACATCCCCGGCGGCCAGCCTCCCCCGTACGGGGTCGTAAAAAAAAACCTCTGGTAAGTAAAGTCGAATCCCAAAAGAGTTCAGAATAATATTTGATTCACAGAAAATAATTAATTGTTGGTTTGGTTTCTTATATTATACTTTAAACTCCGATGTGTACTTAAGTTTATTTCCCTTGGTGAAATAAGAAAAGTTAAATATTTTGAAATATGTCTCTTTTGACGTAACTATTCCACTAAATTATGCATATTCGCTATATTTTTTCACGTTTTCAAATTATTATACGACTAAGTCGTTGCTCTTGATTCTGGGAGACGGATAAGTGTTGGTATGATTTTGGTATTAAACAAAACAATTACTTGAAACAGACAAATATTACAGAAAGAAATATACATTTAAATACAAATTTTTAACCAGTTACGTATCTAAGTCATGAAAAATACATTGGTACGCCTAAAAAGAAAATAATTTAACTAAAATAATAAAAATAAGAACAAATTTTGAAATTTTGAAAAGGAAAAACGTGAGAGCGGAAGTCTTGGAATGCTGGATTAGAAAAATTTAGACATTGGAAAGAAAGTCAGTCATTTAATGATTTAGCTTGATTTGTTTTAACTTAAATAATAAAAGAGTATCGTTGAAAATATATAATACTAAATGTTCGGATCCGGCGTTGCACAGGTCAAGGATTAAGTTAAAAATAAGTTTGTGCGGGGAAACAAAGGTTTCATTGTTTCGCAAAGTATCTAGAAAAAACAATGTTTCTATTTAATTTAGGCTGGAATGGATGGGACGTCCAGGAGGAAACGTTATTAATGTTTACCGCCAGGTCTTAAAGAATATATATGCATAATTCGATAGAAAAAATATATCAGGAGGAGTAGGAGTTGTAAAGGGAGAAGGGGGAAAATGTCACTCATGTTATCCACTGGCTCCTAAAGAACAGGTATTAAAAATTTGAGTCACATCGGTCATGGAATTATATCATGGAGAGGGAGAAGGGTGAAAAGGGAGGGGCAAATGTCACCTATGTTATCCGCCGGATCCTAAAGAATAATATGCAAAATTTGGGTCAGATCTGACAAACGGTGTCGATTTATATAGAGAACAGACAGGCGGACAGACATTGTATTTTATATAGATAGTATAGTTTTACATAGAGTATAGACTAGCTGTTACCTTTGGTTTACAAAAAATTAGGGTACGTTTACATGCCAGTTTCTAAGTAATAAGTGTTTTATTATAATTAAAAAAAATCTTAAAAAAATATAAAATCAAAAAAAAAGAATAAAAATAATTTTACTATAAAGAAGTTACAGACTTTGGAGAAGTTGTTATATTTTAGTCAACGGCGATGTCAATAACAACTTCTCCGAATTTTCCAATCATATAATTAATACTTATTATTCTTTGGATAGTCACAAATTGAAACTACTCAAATCGGGTCCTCACAGAGGATGGATAATAAACAGTTTGAAAACCATCGAAATCCTAAAATAATAATTTTAAAAACACACTCATAAATATTATCACATTTCAGTCCACTTCACCAATCGTGAAGCTTTTTGCCAAAAAATACCCCTTCCCACCGCGCGCCCCCTGACCTACACAATTAGATAGATTAATTTTGTATTTAAGTTAGTTATTATCTATACCTGATGAGAAAAATGCTACTCTCGGAACTATATGTAGTTGTAATAAGTGACTCATATTGTTTATGTGTTAAAATAAAACAAATTTTAAAACATATATCTTCACGTGGTGATAAATTTAATAGTAAAATCTCTTCATTTCAGCGAATGTAAAACTTTTCCTCACGCCGCAATACAAATTTGTCTAGTACGTGAGACTGAGCCTACAATTTGAATAATTTGAAAAGTTTTGTGTAATTCGGTTTGGTTGACGGCGATGTAGTCGAGCAACGCGGAAGGCTGGCACGAGTGGCGGGGTTGGGTCTAGTGATGGGTCCGCTCTGTACTCACTACTACAATGTAGTACTACATTACATTGAAGTGCACACCTCACACGTTTTGAAGTGTAGTGCACACTACAAACTACACACACTTAAAAGTTATTGAAAGTACATACTTAAAATAGTACATTTCATTTCAAAGCGAATACTACAAAGTAGACACACTTCAAAGTTATCGAAAGTACGAGCACATACTTCAAATAGTTCATTTTTTATGTGAAAGTTTTGGGATGTTGATAAAGAAATCTTTTGAAATCGAAACAAACCCTCCCCCCCATGGGTTGAAAAAATTCTGGGACTGAATGAAGAAATTTCTGGAAACTGAAACACCCCCCCCCCGCCCGCCCGCCCGCCATGGTTTGAAAAATTTTGGGATTGAATAAAGAAATCTGGTTGGCGACCATTTTTTTGTTTTTAGTCACCAAAATTTTTATCTGGGAAAAAATATAATTAGTTCACTAGTACTACAATTACTTCTTTTCATTACACTTCACTTCATTAGTACTACAGTTCCTTCATTTCATTACTTCACTTCATTAATACTACTATTACTTCATTACAAAGCGCGGGTACACATTTTCTAACTTAGTTGACCTGGGAGCCTACATGCCTATTATGTCGTGCGGAGAATGTGAACTCAGTTCATCTTGTAATCACTTGTTGTTGTATACTTATATTGTATAATGTATTAATGTTTCATTTTAATGTATTATCGTAAATTGTAACTGCACTAATCACCTTGTCCTAAATGACTATCCATTAGGGTCATTCTGACCTGTCGATAGTCTCTAAATTAAAAAATAAAATAAAATTAATAAATAAAATTACTCAACTTCATTAGTACTACAATTTCGTAGTAATACAATTACTTCACTTCGTGTATTTTTACTACAATTGTTGTGTACACTTTGTAGTCTTGAAACTGGTGAACGTGTGTGTGTTGTAGTGTTCATTTTGAAATGTAGTTTTTCCCTTCGCTAGTTGGGTCCTCTCGACAGCCGGGGGTGGGGCGCACAATGCCCTCGGGGACCGCATCACTCGCAGGAGGTGTCCTCGCGTACAGCGACACGGGGTGCGTACCCCTTTCAGCGCGGATTGCGAAACTTGTCGAGAATTACAGATGACACGAATACCTCGACACAAGTCTTGGAAATTTCCTTTCCATTCTTGTATTGGGTTGATCTTTTACTAACCCTTTCATAGTAGTAACAAAGGCACACCCAGCTTATCACACGTGTAATATTAACGTTTATGAAATAAAATAAAATTTAAATTTAATTTAAAATATTATTAATATTTAAAGCATTCACTTCGTGGTTAGATATAATAACAGAATGTTAGTAAACTTATTAAAAACAACTACCAGATTTACTGTCTACCGGTTTCGAGACGTACCCGTCTCTTCGTCAGGACCAACACTACACTACTACATTCACAACACTATACACCCCAACCAAAGTATTGTAAAACTATCACCACCATTGTTCACATGCGTGTTAATCTTGTCAGAGAAATTGTTCAGTAGTTTTTACTAAGTTTACTAACCTTCTGTTAAAATTTATAATTCAGATGTATTCTAATGTATATGTTAAATGATTCGAAAGAAAGTGACATGAAAATTTAGTGGGAATACCTACCTAAACATTTTTAAAAAAAAAGATATTTAAAATTCCTTTGCATTTTCTTAAAGCTTGATGTCTGAAAAATGTCTGGTGACAATTTCAAGCAAAAATTAAAAAAAATAACAAAGTTATAGCTTATAATAGTGGCATCCCACTACACGGATGCTACGCGGCGCCACGCCACACGCAGGTAGCTGCCAATCAGCCTCTTTTATAATAGAAACGTTGACCTGTTTCTATTATGTTTGAGAAAAGTGCTCGATGATATGAGAATTTTAAGCAAGGTGGAGGTCTTATAATGAACCTGGAATCGATGATTTTATGCAAGTTGAAAATTTATTCATTGCTCAGTTTTCAAACACGTTCTACTCGAAACCATATTTTGAAAATCGGTGACCAAAATATCTCGGCAACCACTAAACCGATTATCTTGAAATTTCTAGTGTTTATTCTTTACACAATTATCTATTCTCTGTCGTAGGATTTTTTAAATGACTTAGTTTTTTTATCGGCATAATAAACTCGATTTTTTTCCTGAAAAACTCAATTTTAAATTCAAACTCCCGCGATTTTGTCATAAATCTATATTTTTAAAAACCCTTACGACAAAAACTAAATTATAGAATTATCGTATCAATTTTGATAATCTTTTTGTTTTTTCTTATTCAGATGACTAGGATGCATGGACCAGATTTTTTCACTGCGGCAGATGACGGAAAAGTTTTTGAGAAAGAACCAAAAACTTTTTTGTGCCTTTGTGGATCTCCAAAAAGCGTATGACAGAGTGATAAGATGTACATTATGGAAGGTTTTGTCTGAATATGGAGTGAAGGGTAAGCTCATACAGGCAATCGCATCCCTGTACGAAGGAAGTAGTGCTTGTGTGAGAATTAATGGGGTATTCACATCATGGTTTGATATTACAAAGGTGTCAAACAGGGATGCGTAATCTTCTGTGTATAGTTTTCTGGGATATTCTGCCGTATACATGTGACCTCTCTGGCCAACGTTTCGCATCCCATTCAGATCCCACGGTCTTAAGTTAAAAACAGCGTAGTATCCAGCGCTGCAGGATAAATCAAATCGACGATCCGCACAGTCCGACATCCGTTAGTAGATACACAACACACTACATCAAGACACACATACATCCTGCTTTTCGACACGGTACTTTAACATAACACAAACTTGGAGACTTCGGTACGGTATTGCAAGGCAATACTTAACCTGCACTTCAATACACACTCATCATATCAGCCCTGATGATGGACCCTGAAATGGGATCCGAAACGTTGGCCAGAGAGGTCACATATACATGGCAGAATATCCCAGAAAACTATACACAGAAAATTCTGAACGGCCGTGAAAATCTAATGACATTTTTAGGGATGCATAATGTCACCATGGCTTTTCAATCTATATATGAATAATTGTATGAAAAAACTGAAGGAACTAGAAGTTGGAGCGAAAATGGTTAAACTTACCATATTCTGCCTACTATACGCAGACAATGCAGTATTAGTGGCTAACAGTGAAGCTGATCTGCAGTGCCTGGTATCCAGGATGTCAGATATATGCATGCAGAGTAAATTTCTAATGAATGTCAGCAAATCGAAAGTGATGGTATTTGAGAGAGACAAAAGAGTGACTAAATGTGATGTAATTGTAAAAAAACGATTGCTCAGAACAAGTGAACGAGTTTATGTATTTGAGAAGTATGTTTAGCAGAGACGGCAAGGCTGAGAATGATATCGAAATGGGAGTGACTGCGGGAAACAATGGTGCTCTAAATGCAATTATGGCCAATAAGAATCTGTCAAAGGAAGCAAGACCAGCGGTACATAATTGCGTTCTAGTGCCAACCCTGATATATGGAAGTGATGCCTGGAATTTGCAAAAAAGGAACAAAGGTAGACTGAATGTGAGGCAATGTTCATACATTTTCAGCCAATTTATATATCAGCAGTCCATTATCTAATTTTTCAGGAGCGTTGTCCACTGGAGAACACTGCCCCAATTTTTAATGTCCATTTGTAACTGAAGGGGTAATGTCTGCATCCAATTATTTTCATTGTCTTGAATTGCTGACCTTAGTACTTACAGATGTGAACAAAACATTCAAAGTTCATCGGTCAGCGATAAGGTTCCCTACTGGCAGGGAGATGAACAAAGAGTCAGCAGAGTTTATAAACTGTATCCTTCGACATCGCATCACTCACTCGAGAGTCAATCAGTTCTGTTTCCCTGCCTGTATACTTTCTCTGGCTCCCGGAGCTTAACTCCGGGAGAAATAAATGTCAAAAATTTGATCAATTGCTCTTTTACTCCATGACCTACGAAACTTTCCTATAAGTGTCTTAACAAGTGAGAAAATGAGTGATTGAGTAAGCACTAAGTAGTTTTATTTATAAAGTAAATCCGATTTGAGTTAAAAATTTATAATATATTTTTAAACACATTTGTACCGACGATTCTCCAGCTTTTGATACATTTCTGGAATAAATTTTTTCGTATTCATTGATGACAGGAATTTTTAAAATCGAGAAACAGGCTTAAATCCACGGATGTCAAATAAGGTAAAAACGATGGATGCAAAAAGATTTCGAACTTCAATTTTACCAAGATATCGAAGCGAGGCTGCGTACTACAGAGTGCTGAAAATAAACAACGGTGGCACGCGATGGCGCTCAGTCAACCGAAACCGCACACTACTGCTCACGCAATCCGGGATCAGTCATCCGTGACCGTGTTATTTTTCTAGAGAATTCTACGACATTCCATCGGCTTATTAAAACACACGTCAGAATTATCTAGAATTTACTACGAGCTTCTCTTGATCCTTTTTGATAAGAAACTTAGTAATAAATTAGCCTTTAGTTGGAGGAACACGCTTGTAAAGAGTATTTTGTGAATGCGTTGGTGTGTAAATAATACTGTATTGTGGTTGTCCTGACGAAGAGACCGGTTACGTCTCGAAACCGGCAAAAAAAAAGTAATTTTTAGTGGTTCCATACTAACATAAATATAACATTTTGCTAAAATTTCTGACCATAAAGTAAATGATTTTTAATATTAAAATTATTAATAATAATCCCATGGAATTTTCAGTGAAGGGTCTGAATTCAGCACCTTTTTCCTTGAATTTTGAAGTTCAAAAACTCTCGGTGGAAAATGAAAGTATACAAGGAAATCAATATATATATAAAGAAACCCGTGTTTCCCTATCCGCCAAGTTTTCTTCACAACCACATACTACCACCCCTTGATGGTTATGGTAGTGGATAGCCCTTGGTGTCCCATTAAAAATGTGCGAGTTTGGTGAGGGTGGCTGTGCGTGGGTGGAAGTGGGTGACAAAAATGTGCTTTCTAGCACATTGTTTTGTTATGGGAAGGCCGCAAATGCTTCAGATTGTTTCAAAATAGGCGCGCCGACTGTGTCGGTGATTCTAGAAGGTTTCGGAAAAACCTGCTCTTGAAAGTTCTGGAAGGAGAAGGTTCTAGAAAAGTCCTGAAAGTTCTATAAGGTTCTAAACTGAGTGACGGAATGTGTCGGTGTGTCTAGAAGGTTCCTGTACATTCAATATGTTTCTTGAAAATTCTGGAAGGAGAATGCTCTAGAAGGTTCGCGAAAGTTCTATGACGATCCAAACAGTGTACTAAAAATCTACGCGTGTGAAGCCGTGCGGGCACAGCTTGCAAATATTATTTGAAAAAAGTTAGCCCGATAGAGTTGATTCCAGAAACTCTTTAATCTACCCTAGTAAGTAGGTTAGTAACGCCAACCTTTCATACAATAGAGAAAGGGATATAAGTGAAATAATCTTTGCGTTCTAAGCATGAATAATTCATTGTTTTAATATATTTTATTTATTTTTACATTATTTTTTTTTATAAACGATAAAAAATAATACTGTACGATAATGTACTTAAAACAATAGAAAAGAAAAAGAGTTAAGTAGAGCAAAACAACTCCATTAGGCGTCTAGGGTACACGACAATATTTGCTTTGAAAACTTTCTTTAATACGATGTGTTTGAGAATTCCGGGAAAATATTATATCTTGATTCGCAAAACTTTTAATGAGAAAGCCCTTCGTTTCGTTTGCTAGCAGTTTAGTAAGTCAAATAATTTATTCAAAGTATATTCGCTGTATAATCATTCATTATAATAAAAAAAACATTCTTAATAATTATTGTTCATGTAAAAGTCACAGCACTCGAAGTTTCATCAAAGCTTTTAGAAGACAAGTCACACACATCGTAGATCATCTAATTCGACTAAAGGAAAGAAAAATTGATTTAAAAAAAATTAAACTATTGAAACATAGTTTTAATTATATATTTTTATATGCGAGGATTCTTTTTTCATTTTATTGTATTGGTTGTCATTTTACAGAATAGCAACCAGATTTTATTTTGTAGCAAACCCAATTATAATCATTTCGTTGTCTGTCTGTCGGTACGTCCATCCGTCCGTCTGTGTTGTCCCTGTAACTTTATGTGAAGTGTGTAACATTTTTTTTCAAAAATTTTTTTTTCCCAGAATTTTTTTTCCCAATTTTTTTTTTGGCCCAAAAATTTTTATTTTTCAATTTTTTTTTACCCAAAATAACCGTGTTGCGCTCATTATTGGCCTCGAGGCAGCTACAGCTTATTTTGTACTCAATACAAGCGAGATTTACGCTCAATTCGCCTCACAAAATAAATATCCCGCCGGTTAGATCGAATTCAGTCACGAGACAGGTCAAGTGGGTCTGCAGGGATGCGGGGAGGGAAGAGTGTGCCCGGGAATTGGCGGCCGGGCCTGGAGAGCCGCGGTCTGAAATCGGGAAGGCATCACCGGGAATATTAAATAAATACGCCCGACGCTCGCGTTCGGTTCGCGCTGAGAACTGAGAACTCAAAAGCAATCGAATTACAAATGCACGCTGCACAGTGCACGTGTCTACATGTAATGCACAGCGTGCGCTCGGGAGAGTGGCTAATGAAATTGTATCGGAAATTCGAAGAGAATTCATTATTAGCAAACATTATTAGTTTCAGAATGTGAAGCCAAAGTAGCTCGAATCTTCTGATAATTACTTTGGCTTATAGTTGATCAAGGGCTTAACTTTACATCATTAAATTCTTTACCGAGCAGCCAATAAGGTTAAAGTAAGTATTTTTGTAATTTATTTTTCAGGCAACATAATTCTGTGGACGTTTTATTATAAAACCTTTAAATCAGGTTTTCGTCACTTGCGCAAAAGTCCGTAGTAGGCTAGGTGTCCTTAAATATTTTTGTCGTTTCGTAATCTTTCCTCCGCTGTTCTTTTCCAGGTCGTAATGTCGACCGCACGCGCTTCTAAAAAATGCCATTTAACCACCGCAGTGATTTGGAAAGTGCATCATAACCATGAGGTTTAAATGTTAAGTGTAATTAAAAATATTATCTGACTCACGTAGAGATAACAAAGTTAAAAAAAATTTCATCTTATTTACTGAACCTTCGTTAATAACCTCCACAACATTAATAAGAAACACTAATTCAGAGACTTTATTTAAGAAAAGACTTAAAACGCACTTGTTTACAAAATCTTTCCCGGAACTTTTTTAAATATTCGTTGTTTTCTTTTACTATTTTATGTTTTGCGCTGTTTTTCTTTCTCTTTTCTTTTTCATTTTATTATTCTATGATTTTTAGTATATACAAGAGTTTTTTATGTGTAAAGCACCCTTGAGGTGAAATTTTCACAAAAATGGCGCTTCATATATATAATCCAATATTATTATTATAATTATTATTATTAACATTAACGCCAAATATACCAATAATTTAATTCAATCAATCTCGTAAGAAATATTTTCATTAAAGAAGTTAGTGGTCCTCAAACTTTATTTGTATTTTTCAACATATTATTATGAATGGCGCAACAGCTCCGATGGTTAGGTGTTATATGTTCACGATATTGTTTCATGGAACGAAGGAATAGAAACTTACCAAAGAATTAAAACATTCGAAATGTGGATCAATGGAACAATCCCAAAATAAGCTGGATGGACAGAGTATTTTTAGAATAGAGTTGCGAACACTGAATACGCGTTACATCAATATTCTTACTTTTTTACATATGTGGTACTATTAAGTCTATGGAATAGTACCACATACGTCAAGCCAATCACGTTTTAGCCAAAATTCGCACTACTAGATATAAGACTATCCATTAAATCGAATTAATATGTGTAAGCCGTGCGTACGAGGCACATTCTTTCGTTGTGTTGGTGTTTATGGGTATAAACTTGTATTTTCATAACGAAACAATGTTCCTCGTACGCACGGCTCACACGTACGAATTCAATCGTCTTTCTTAAATGAAAATAGTTCTTACAAAAGCACTTTCCGCATGCCCAGTCTACCACCGTGAGTTTCTTAAGCTCACCACTTCCTCTTACTGATCACATTTTTTCTCATTTTACCTCATTTTTACATTAACTCTATAAAAATGAATAGCAAATAATATCACTTTAAATTATTGTTGCAATTTACTCTATTCCGTATCCCACTCGATTTTCTTTAGTAGCAAATTGCTTATATTTTTTAGTGTGCTTTGAACGCCAAATAAATTTGAAATATCCTTGTATGTTATGACCCATCTCTTGTTAAACCGAAAACTTGTTTTTGTAAACAACCCTCTTTGTAAGGGAAGTTTGCTCAAATGTTCGTATTAAGTAATTCATTGTTCCTTCAATAGCGATACTCGAGAATCTCACAGAGCTGTACGTGGTGACAGTTTTTTTGAAATCTTTGAGATCTTCTTAGGAAAATTGTAAGCAGATGTATAAATAAAATGTCAACTTTGTGATTGTATTCTATTTGTATGGAAATTTAAAATGAAACTGATTATTACATTGTTGTCAAGTATCAATTTATTTTGAAGTGCAAATTATATTTTGTGTGAACTTTTTATATTGATATTATATTCTGAAGATACACTTTTCAAACAAAGAAACGAACGTTTTGGATTTAACAAAATAAATTATATGTTCCTCACGTAATATAATACTTGAAATTACCAAGGACTTAAAATATCTCGGATATATAATAACTGATAACGGAAGTCGCGGGTCAGAAGTCAAACCGCGGACATGTATCATTAAAAGTTTTATGTCCGGATATGATAATATAGAAAACCGTGGTTTATCCAAAACAACCAAAGTAAAACTTGTTAAGTGTTCGGTGCACTCATTATTGTGAGGAGTCGTGGACTTTGAAGGCATAAAAGTGACGGATAATCGATGTCTTTTAGATGTGTTGTGGAAGAACTATGTTAATTTTACCATAGACAGTGAAACGCACAAACGTCTCCACATCAAATCATGAGAGACTCAACTACATGTGTGATACGAATTCTCCAATTTGTTGGACACTTGCCAAAATAAAAGATTGCCTGACAGAGTTTGTTGTGGCAGGCCATGTCGAGGGTCAAAGATGAAGACTCTGGTGACAGCGCTGAGATCTGCAGTGTGCCGGGAAAGATAGAGGGGAATAGTAAAGAGCGTAGGAGGTCATAAAGATCACGATCCTCGGTTATTAAAGGTTGATATTATTTTATCACCTTTATACCTTTCCTCGATCTCACTTCTGTTATTATCTCATCACGATCTCATTTCTGCCATGCTACTTGGGTTATGTGGGGTACGTCAGCGTCAATATTAATATGAACACTGATCCTAGATATTTAAACTCTTTCAATTCAAGCTATTTCGTCCCATCGATATGTATGTGCTGATCTGTTTGTATTTTGTTACTCTATATGCATTTCATGTATTCCATTTTGCACACACCATGGTTTTCTACAGCCGCCACTCAAAGTGATAGTGTGTTGTGTAATTTCTGTTGTTTTTACTCCTATTACCACGTCGTCCACATGTTCCAGGCTCCAGATTATTCATATTGATTGTCTTTAGTTATATAGTCCATGACTAGATCAAGAGGGAACGGACTGAGAGCTAACCTCTGGTGTATCCCTAAGTTCACTATAAATGGTTGACTCATCTCTGCTATGCTTTAACCTGGATGTGTTGCGGTAGGTACAGATCCTTTATAAGTATTATTTATTGATCAGGTATAGTTTGCGCCCATAGGCCATGCTAATTGCCATACTTATTTGCATGGTACACGATCGAAAGCCTTTTCCAGTTCAATGAGCACCAGATAAATATTTTAGCAATTTATATGGTGCTTTTTCATCATGACTCTTATTGTATGCATTGCCTGAGTAGTTGATTTTACCGAGGTAAATCTGAATTAGTTTGGCGTATTCTGTGTCATTTTTATTATCCATGCATTTATTATCCTTTTCCATATATTTATTATATTTGAAATTAATATTATTCTCCTATAGTTTTCACACTATTCAACTTCCTCCTTATTTTCAGCGGTACCAGGTAACTATTACGCCAAGAATTTGGAATGTCTGCAATTTTCATGATCAAATTAAACAATTTTATGAGCCATTTTACTCCTGTCTGTCTCATACTCTTCCACAGTTCCGCCGATAGTTCATTCAGTCCCATCGAATTCTGATTTTAAATTTAAGATACAGTCAGTTTGACTTATTTCTGTGTAACTTCATTTATTGGCTCAGCAAAAGGCTAAACTGGAATCAGTTTTTCGCTTGGATTCTTCATTGAGAAGTTCGTGTGTTCATCTTGGTAAATATAATAAGTAGATATAATGGAAATTCGTCTTTAATACAATCAATAAAATATTTACAAAGTAATCCCATTGCAGGGTTTATCATCAGGGCTAATGAAAGACCCATCAATGGGATCCGAAACGTCGACTAGAGAGGTCAGATATATATGCCAAAATATCCTATAAAACTGTACACAGAAGATTCTGAACGGCCGTGAAAATCTTAATTTTTATTTAAATACGTGGTTTTGCCATTGATTTATTTTATATTTTAAGTAAATTTCGCTTAAAAAGAAGAAATATCAAAAGGTTATAGATTCCAAAATTAAAAATCCTCCCGTATATATTATGGAGGATGAATAACCGAACGTTAAATGTAGGCGACGGTTCTCCAAGTTTGAGAACATTAGGCCCAACTTTCCGGTCCACCAGGCCTAGGCAGCGTGAAGGTGCCCCCAAACTAAAGCACCTAATGTCAAGTGGAGTTACCAGAAACTTGACACAAATTGAACAGTTGATACACCTTCTAGCACCACCCTTGAGTACAACCTTCCAGGAAATTTATTACTCTCATCCTAAATATATAAATCCGATTATTCCTGAGCTCCATTAATTGTACGCATTTAATTAAACTAAGCAGAAAATATATACTGTCACGAGACTATAGAAACTGAAGGAATTACACGCAACCGTGGATTCCTCAGCACTTTGGATGTTCTACAGTAAATTGGAAATTGCTTGAAGGGTCTAGAATAATAATTGTAAATGCCTACTAGATTTGCGAAACTTCTAGAAACCCAAAACTGTGTACAAGCGGGACGACGCCATTGAGAAACACAATTGCTGTTTTGACAGAAGCAAAACTGGAGATAATCGAGCGAAACAGCGGGCGTCGTAGTGCGAATTTAAAGCGGCCAGCGAAATACATTACGAGAGTAGGTATTTACCGGGCGTTCGATAGTGAAGAACGATCACAGACGCGCAAATATTCTGGAAAGACAAGTGTAAAGTAATAAGTGCAAAATTGGTCCGAATTAAGTTCGTTTTCTGTGACTTAAGTTAAGTAATAAAAGGTTAATAAATTTCAAATTTCAGTGAATTTACTGGGTTGTCTCTTAAAATTTGTCAAGAAAACTGTGTCAAAAATAGCATGCTACATAGAAAATAACGTGCATTTTTTAAAACTGTCCTTTTTGTCTTATTCTAAATTTTCACATCTACCGGTGTGAGGATCGACACGAGACGACTTCAAAACATTTTTGAAATCTTGAAGTGGCGCTTCATATCGATCCCGGTACTTCTCATTTGCTACGTCTATGCTCAGAAACTCATATATACTCCCCTTGTAGACTAAAGTATCAGACTGTCTTATGAAATATCATTATTTTGGTTTTCGTTTCGTTCGTGAAGCACCCATTTATCTAATAGTTGTTGTAAGCGGTAAAGAGCTGTTGTAAGACTAACGTTTAGTATTTATATAATCTATAGAATTATTTCGCGTGGTTTTGACTTAACTAACATCTCCAGTTTAGCAGGTAGCCGAAACAAAAGCGTGGCTTATTTTACCAACAGTTTATATTGCTTTTCACGTATTGTGAATCCGGATAAGTTAATTGAAAAATGAATTAGGGAAGTGTTATACATCGGTCAAAGAAAACACACCGTTACCTTTTCCTGGGCAGACTTTTGAATCCAAGAAGTCAGTACAGTACTTTGGTGATTACTCTCATGTCCCTTATCAGAAGGATGGCAAAACTCTACTATTTAAGCGGCACAACTTTGTTCCTTATCAAAAGGACCCCACGGTTGAAAAAAAGGCGCACACAGTCAACAGTTAAATCAGTAATAACTTCAAAGTCATAGATCATAGAACATTTATGCAGATTGGGGCATGTCCAGTAAGGAAAAGGTGTGGGAGGTAGGAGTTGCTGGTACGTTCATGCGTAAACCCTTATCTTGTTCATAAAGATAGAACAATTATTTTACTTTTATTAGCACATATTCCATACCTTATGTTAAAACTCATCTGTTAAAATAAGGTATGGAATATAATTAATAATAAAGCCAATGTCATTTTAACGAAAATTTAAAACGAACGCAATTAAAATTTTATAAAATTTACATAATTTCAAATAAACTTTTCAATTTACAAAAATTTATTTATTTTTTGGGTCTGTGGTGGATCCAATTTTATTGTTGAGAATGATTGAAAACTTATTTCTTGCCACTTATCCTAAATTTGACGCCAAGGGTGGGTGAAGGTGACTGGTGTCAAATAAATCTAATGAATTTTAACATCTGTCGATCCATTGAGATAAATAACTATAATTTCCACACCTCGAAGTTTTTTAAAGCTTATTCGTGTTTGAAAAATGCTTACTACCTACATAGTTTATGATGAAGTGTATTTCGATTGCACTCAAGTATTTGTAATAATTAAACTAAAGTAATTCTGGAGAACACCTTATTACAAAAACAATGCCAATATTGGAGCAATGCTGGCAGATTGTATAGGTAGGCGGCTGGTGGGCGGCCTCAGATTGTAGTGTGTCCCACTTCATTATATACTTTCCACACCTCAACCAATTTTAAGGCTTATCGGTGAAATTCTTTCTCTTTAGTCTCTTCTGTTTAGACTAGATCTACTTAGTTCAACTAAGGAGATGATTCCTCGTGTATTTAAATTCCACATAAAATCGTTGATGATTGAAAGGAATATTCTCTTTGTCGCAAATATCACCAATGAGTTTCAACAGGATTAGAAATGAAAGAGATGCTTCACCTCTCACCCATTTATTGTCAAAACTGAAAACCATAGAAAAAATATATCCAAAACAAATAGTCATATAGGAATTAACACTTACTTTCTACAAACTTCGATCCGAGAAATCCGATCGAGATGTGTAATGGAACTGTGAATTAACTATAAGGAGCGGAGGCAGATATCTTCAGCCCGCGAATGTCGTTCTCACGGACTCCTCCTCAAGGCGAAAGCCCGAGTTCTATTCCAAATGTCTAGCCTGTGTCGCTGGAAGCTACAAAGATAACTTATTTTGTATTGCTGAAGCCTACGGGAATGACTTCTTCGTCGATAAGTGATCCCAAATACACTTTGAGTGTGGACCCTATTGTTTATTGTTATTATTGTTTATTTACTTTTATCTATGTGTATTATGAAGACTAGTGAAATAATCCAGCTCCTGAAAAAGCCAGAAAAAAAAATCAGAAAAGCCAAGGATGACTGCTGATAAAAGGGCACGGATGACTGGGCTCCAATTAGGTATCCTCGCCCTAGTTAGTGATCTAAAAATGGAATGCGCCAGCCTGCAAGCTGAAGTGGATTGTCTCCAACGCGTCTCAAGTTCTGACATGAGCGTCATACAAGAGTCAATTCAGGAGCTTTTCAACTCCAACAAAGTGTATTCTGCGTAACCAGAAGTGCAGCGAAAAGTGGTCTAGAGCTACGCAACTGCCACCGCGAGTTCATACATCATAAACGGGCTGAAGAAAACTGTGGGCCCTTTGCGTCCTACAGTTATTATATACCCAGATGAACAGGAGAGTGCCACAGCAGAGGAGACAAAATATACTCTAATGAAGACCCTCAAGCCCAGACCAGATATATTCCAGCCGGTTAAGCTAAGGCGCGTGCGAGGTGCTGGCGTTCTGCTGGAGACATCGTCGAGGAAGGGCCTTCAGAGCGTCAAGGCGGCGCAGGCATGATTAGAAGCGAAGGGACTCAAACTAGTGGAACCTAAAAGACGACTGTCCAGGAGAGTGATTAATGATGTCTCATGTGACAGAGAAGGAGAGGACTTGTTAAGATCTATTTATGAATCCACGTATCAGGAAAATTGGCCTTAACTCTTGCAGAATTTTCAAAATCAACGAAAAGAGTCAAAATGTTTGGTTGCAGAGACGGTCAAACTGTCAATTGTGTGCCTCCTGTAAATTATATTTTTTTTATCGATAGTGGCTTGTGATTTGTCGGGTGGCTTTCCTGTTGGGTTCACAATTATTAAAGAATAACAGGGTGCTTCAAATGTCACATCTATGGTCACATTAGCTGGAATTGTCAACAACAGTCGCCGATCTGAAATTGTGTCGCAGTTGGCCATCTTGGGGAAACTTGTCCCAATAAAGAAGTGTGAATGGTACCCACCTCTTACCCAGGACCGTTCTAAGAGGAAAAAATTCCATATCAGTTTTACGCAATCGTCTCCAGGTTAACATTTTTTTCAACTAACAAGCAGGACCGTGCTGCTCCGCACCGGTCGTATAAACCGTTGGGAAATGGCACGGCCCCTCGAACAAAGCCATTCTCTACCGCCTTAAGATATGTCTTTATTGAAAACAGAATACATAAATACATAATTATAACACATAAAATACATAAAAGGAAAAACAGTGACATAAAAGTATAAAGGAAAAAATAATACAAGAAAAACCATAAAAAATAAATATAAACCAAATAATAGAAATGTAAATAACAAAATCAATGAAATACAATAAAGTAGATATATACAATGATAAAAAGAAATAATAAAAATAATAAGAAGAATAAGAATTTAATGCTGTAAAATAAAAGACGAAATCCCACGGCGGCGGTAGTGGATGGCTTCAAGAAGAAAGGACAAAAAACAAAATAAAAGAGAAAAAGAAAGGCAAAACTAAAATGTGACACCAGACAGGGAAGTCAGGACCGGCAGATATTCATTCGCTTCAAGAGCAATGCAACGGAGATTAAAAAGTAATCAAACACAGAACATCAGATCGATTATCGTTTAGTTCGGTATTGATTAATTCTACAAGAACCAAGCTCTTTACGCAGGTCTCCGTAGGATTTCCCGCCGAGACACCTTCAACTTAATAAACTCACGGAAGTATCCGAAGTTCCTTGCATTCCTTAGCAGGTCCTCGATAGAGGGACGAAGGCTCGGTACATTAATGCTCTGCATATTTATACCCTCAATCAAGTCTTCTCTTGCGTCGTTTATTATCTTGCATACCCAGAGGATATGTTCCGACGTCTGGGCCACACGGCCGCAGGTACACCTCGGATCTGCGGAGAGTCCAAGATCGAAAAGCTTTGACCTGAACTCTCCATGTCGAGAAAGTATCTGCACCGTATAGTGATCCAGAACCGGTAAATACCCCCTGTCCTTATTTTTCACATTGTGTTTGCTAAGAATGTTTGGAAATTTGCAAAGGCCGAGGTAGTATAGGTACTGGATGTATGTTTGAAAAATGGAACTTTTCCCAGTGAATGAAAAAAGGGTCTGCATTCTGAAGGCAATGACAAACCCCGGTCAGATCCGGGAGCGTATCGGCCAACCACTCACTCTCTTTCCCGTTTTCGGAAAAGTGTTTGAGAAGCTGATACGAGACAGGGTTTAGGCTTTTCTCTCACCCGCCTGTGATCGGCAGTTTGAATTCATCCGAGAATGCAGGCCATTAGGTACTTACAAGAATGGGTGAATGCTTGCGAGGACAAGTATGCCACGGGAGTTTTCCTGGACATCTCGGGTGCATTTGACAATGTTTCATGGCCAGTGATTTTGACTAAATTAAGGATTAATTTATTATTATGCAAAAATATTTTTTCGAACAATTTTTTTTCCGAAAATAATATTTATTTGAACAATTTCTTTTTCGAGAAATTTTTTTTCGAAAATAAGTTTTCTACAAAATTTTAATACTTTTTTACGATTTCTTTTTAAATTAAAATAAATAAATACTTATTTCTTAGGAATCTACACGTAAAATTACCGTCATTCTTGTCGAGTAACATCTTGTATGTCATAAATAAACTTGAAACAACAGATGCAGAAAGGGATGGAATGTCGAAGTGTCTTATTTTCTATTCTTCTTATGTTTCAACTTTATCTTTTTCTTTTCTATTTTTTCTTTTACTTAATACTAAATTCATGGGATGATTTGCTGAGAGGAACTGATGAGGAAGTGGACACTTTCATAACAGTTCCGGGATGGGGTGGGTCCCCGCCCATTTCTGCTTATCTTTTTTCCTACATAGTTCACATTAAACTGTATTCCTATTGAACTGGGTTTAATCATTAAAATTAATTTTAATTAAACCATCTCTGAATAATAACTTTATTTGGACATAATGACAATGTAGCGGGGCCATTTACACATCCGTTCTGACCATTTCACCCTAATAAATCTGCCGATATTACGTCATGACTCCCGACATTATCCTGCGGTGACGGACGGCCGTAACTTCCGTTTGACCTGAAGTTAGTGCGGCGATCCCAGATATGTACGCTTCCCCACGTATCCCTGTGTCACGTGGGTTACGGTACTTGGACATTGGGAACCCAGGTAATAATTTTCTGTTGTTTTGTGTCGGAGACACCTCAAAGCGTTGAGAAAATTAAATTTCTTGTTAAATAATGATTTGTGACCTACAGAAGTTTCGGTTTCAGTCGCTGTAAAAAAAACTAGGTTCTACCACGATTTCAATCATTTTATCATCGATAAGATAAAAAATGTATTGTTATTGTCCAAAAAATACTATTAGAAAATATTTAATTTGTTCGTAGTGTTAAGATAGCTCTTTTGATATCTAACAAATGTTAATGACACTGATTTAAATAAGTTAGGTATGGGTTAATCTTGATAATATATCTCGGTATAATTGGTGGTGTTCACCAATATTGATTGTTTAGGTAGTAAACCCTGTGAAACCCAAAAAAACTTCCATTACTATTTTCCCATATAGCTTTATGTCTGTGAGATATCTATTATATATCTCGATCGTCAGTAATGTTGGGAATACAACTACATAAACAAGGAATCTGGGAACAGGAATGCTTTATACAATTATCACCTTCCGGTCTCCATTGCTTCCGTAGGTGGAATATATTGATAGGAAGAGCATCACTTCGTTCACAAACTCACAACAATTGTACAATTTTTAATAGCTTGTATATGCATAACGAGCCTCTTAGTTTCTATAACGGCGCATTACTTCGCTGATTCAGAATTCTGATGTGTATATGGTAAGCGGGGAAAACAAGTAACGGGGAAGTGGAGTCTCATAAATTCCTCGTCCAGCAGTATAACAAAGTAAGTCCCTTACAAGTAGCAATGTATGATAAGTAAACAAATATAGTAATATTAGTTTACTTATTCGTCACAAACAATGAATATAATTTTTCCTTTATCTAACTAACTAACTCACCATCACGCCGTTTCCCCGCAGGGGTAGGCAGAGAGGATTGAACGCCACACTCTTCAATCCTGGCACACCACTTTTGCTTTGGCCACATTCATACATCTTCTCATACAAGTTCTACGGTTGTTGCGGCTTTTAACAGGGCCATCCTCAAACACTTGTTGTATCTGATCATGCCAGGTCTTTCGCGGACACCCTCTATTTCTGTTGCCTTCAACACTCGCCTCATATATTTTATTAACCATCCTTTCCTCGTTCATACGTTCCACAAGACCAAACCATCTCAGCACTCCTTTCTATCTACCACGCTACAGCCAGCATTGCGTCCAAGTCTAATTTGTTCATCCTTTACTCTATCGACCAAAGATTTTTCACACAAGCATCTTAGTGACCGCATTTCTACCGCATTCAGTCTACTTTCATTCCTCTTTTACCAATTCCAGGCTTCACTTCCATACATTAGGGTTGGCACTAGAACGCCATTATGTACCGCTAGTCTTGCTTCCTTTGACAGATTCTTATTGGCCATAATTGCATTTAGAGCACCATTAACTTTATCCAGTTAATAAAATCCTTTTGCAGATCTTTCCGGAATAGACAAAGCACGGAATGCATTATTTTACTCTCGTTGAATTGTTGAATCTAACTTTTATAATTATTTATTTAAGAATTCTCTAATTCCTTTGAATACGGGTGAGCTTACTGGAAATCCCATTCCGTTTCCTCGGGCGGAGCTGGTTCTGAATGTTGCTAAAGGCGGTCAATTATTTTTACTTAAAGAAATCGTTTTCCATCACGGCGGAGATCTTAGAGATATCCGCGCAGCAAACGAGCTCGGAGGAAATATTTCACGTCGCCACCCCAGAAAGGAGTATTTTTATATTTTTTAATCATTACCTAGATAAAGAAACTGTTCGCTTCTAAAAAAAATGACAACGTTTTATAACCTCGTACAGAGGATTTTATATGTTTCGCTTACTATTCTGCATTGATGAACATATAAATCGAACCAAAAACACGAAGAGGGCTCCGCCTCTGGCAACTTGGTCCTTCGAGTGTTTGATGTGAAAGAGTGGTGTCGTATAAGGTTGCCAAGAGAGTAGGGTATGATACGAAAAACTGGTACCATCATGAGACTGTAGAAACGGAAAGAATAAGACGTAATCGAGGATTTTACAGCACTCTGGATATATAAAGTAAAATGAAAATTACGAGGGTCTAGAATAACTAACCATCACGCCATTTCCCAGAGGTAGGTAGAGAGAATCTTCTGTCCTGGCACACCACTTTTTTTTGTCAATTTTCATACATCTTCTCATATATGCTCTTCGATTGATGAAGCTTTTAATAGAGCCAACCTACAATGTTTGATTTACCTGGTCATTCCAAGTCTTCCGCGGATGCCTTTTGTTTCTGCTGCCTACAGCACTCGCCTCATAATTTTTCTTTACCATCCTTTCCTCACTCATATACTCAACTATCGCGTGTTGTAATATCGCTAGTCACATTTGTTTACACTCTGAAGATGTCAAAATATTATCGTTACTAACTGAATTTCTTGAATCCGCATTACGTGACTCTTTTCATTGCTTAATTTATTTGAAAGGTTTATTCTAGAGGTAAAGAGATGGAAAGTTTCAGATTCTTCTGACGTGTATTTTTCTATAAGATGATATATCGTAGTATTCTCTAGAGAGATAATGAGGTTATGTACAAGTGACCCTGGATTACGTGCATAACATTTCGCTGTTACGGTTGACTGACCGCCGTTGCGTGACCTCGTTGTTATTTGTTACATCAGCCCTGATGATGGACCCTGTAATGGGATCCAAGACGTTGGCCGTAATGGTCGTAATAACACGGCGTAAAACCCCATAAAACACAAACCTGAAGATTATGAGTGGCCGTGGAAACCTAAGAACATTCTTAGCATTTAGTAGATACATACTCTTGCTGCACTGTCTGTTACAGTTTAGCCAGCATTACATTCACTTCTTTTTTCTTCACTATTATCTGTTGTCGTAGGATGTCTTGCAGTCATGTACATCAAATTTTCTCGTATCTCTATAAATATTATTGACCTATCTTCTTAAATGTTGAAACATTTTTGAATACCTTGATGAAAGCGTTCTTGGGACATGTCCAACTCAGTGGGATCAAGCGATCTTCGATGAAGCCACGATATTTGGTTTACTAAAAAAATTGCGATTCATGGTTCCAGCACATTTTCTTTTTCCCAGTTCTTGAGAACCGAGAACCGCATCATAGACAATAATTATTTTTAATGAAACTCTTACTTATTCAAATTTAAACGATAAAATTGTAAAATAAATTCCTTTTATTTTGAACGTATGTATATACACTAGCCAAAACTATTTTTAATCTGATAAAAACATATATGAACAATGAGAACACAATGAAAAGAAAAGAAGGATTGCTATGGGCTCGGGATTGTCTTTGTCACCTGTTTTAGATGATATTATGTTTTTAGATAATCTTGAACTAGAATTTTTTACTTCTAATTATGTTTTGTAATTTAATTTGATTATATTTTTAAATGATGATATTTTTTTTATTTTTTAAGTTTGAGAGACATCTTGAATTATTATTCCTTCTCAATATTATTAATTTATTACACCGAAATATTAAAACCAACATGGAAATAAACTATGGAAATACTTAAATGAAACTTTCTTGAATAATTTCACTTTAAATAAATAACCATAAACTATAAATTAGTATTTATCTTAAACCCACATACACGTGATTCCTGCATATTCTTCTTACTATACTGCACATAAATTACCTTGTTTTTATTATTTGCTCAATAGATTTATAAATATTCCTCTCAATTATATTAATTACAAACGTGAATTAAACATTTTATAGAAAATTGGTAATAATAATGCTTATAATAACGCATTAATAGATAAATTGTAAAATAAAAATTAAATATGAAAAATCTCACCCGATGAAGGAAATGGATGTTTCCGAAACATGTAGTATTGTTCTCAAATATAAAATAAAAAAATCAAATAAAAAAATAATGTTTAGTGTTTTAATTTCATAATTTTTTTTAATAATGGATTTCCACAAGATTTATTTCTATTTTGATCATTTTTTATGTTCCGGTCACAATATTTATGATAACAATGGTAACATTTCACGGAGATAAATAATTTATACAGGCCAAATATCTACTAAAATTACTAAATTTCTCTCTCCTAAATTAGTCCCACGTATTACACTAATGATAACTTGGGCAATAAAATAATTTAGAAACGAGCGGATCTTACAAAATTTCATGTTATGATTTCAATACTGAACATTGATCAAACTTCTATTAATCTCAAGATCTGAAATAACATCTTCGTTGTCTAACTAGTAACAACTTTCTAAACACATCAGACAGTTATCATTATAACAGAATGTTAGTAAACTTAGTAAAATCCACCACCAGATTTACGGTCTACCGGTTTCGAGACGTACCCGTCTCTTCGTCAGGACCGACACAACACTACTATATTCACAACACTATACACCCCAACCATAGTATTGTTAAACTATCACATGCGTGTTAATCTTCTCAGAGACAAGCATGCACTGAACAATTCAGGAATCTAACAAGAAAGAGTGAGAGGGGGCGGGGTCTAATGTGGGTGTTACCACATCTTTTGTGAACGTTAAATTAAACAAAGGGCTATATGGAAAATTAATTTGGTAATTAATGAGAGGTACTCTATTATTCACTGCCTCCCTAATGTAAAAAATTTCGAAATTATTCAAGTTTAAACCTTAATTATTAGTATTTAATATTTTCACCCCTAGTTTTGGGTCAAATTTATGATTATTTTCTATGAGGTGGTTGGAAAATTCAGAAAAATTGATGTTATTAAGACACCTTATACG
The DNA here is from genome assembly GCA_016648135.1 of Agrypnia vestita. Classification (NCBI taxonomy): domain Eukaryota; kingdom Metazoa; phylum Arthropoda; class Insecta; order Trichoptera; family Phryganeidae; genus Agrypnia; species Agrypnia vestita. The sequence goes on from JADDOH010003872.1 coordinate 248,810, forward strand.
TTCTATGATTCTAGTATTAAAATTACGAGATATCCTTCCAATATAATGTGCTGGACACGAGCTACATGTTAACTGGTAGATTATATCATTTTTATCTTTATTGTTAATAAGTATTTTTCCTATATTATTGTTTGTATAAAAAGCTGGTTTAATATTTATAGGTAAAGCCTTGGATACTGTATTTTTTACATTAGGGAGGCGGTTTACCAACAATATTACTTTCATAAACTCTTCTCTTCTTCTTTCAATATTCCAGTTGCAACCACCCTTATACCAGTAACTTCAGCTCATTTTGTCAGTATCTAACCAATTAACGATTATGTACAAATTCTATATTTATTATAAAAGTTTGATAAATAAAGTCAGTTTAATATTTCACATGTCTATAAAATTTTCTCTCAAATCTTAAGCAGTAAAATATAAATATATTATTAAACTCACTCATTAGAACTTAATGAAAATTACAGTTGATTGCCCACGCCATATCTTTACAGTTGATTGCCCACGCCATTGCATGAAATATTTTCCAGACCTCCGATTAAGAACAAGTTTTGATGTCGGACATACCAAACGCTGTTTGTCTATTTTTATCATCATCAGTCATAACCAAGACTGAACTCATGTTTATCAAATAGAATAAAACTCACGCAGGTGATGAAAGTAGACGAAAATAGCACTTCCTCTAATGTCCCACCAGATAAACACCCCTGTACTAATGTAATTACTCCCCACGGGAAGAAGGGGAGAGCCTTGAATGGAGAGAAAAGTGTTTTCTTTTACTGCAATGTTACCCCCTGCAGCATCCCTTTCCCTCTCAGTGGCAATTCTACCTTTGAAAATAGCATTATTGAGGAAAAACTCATCTTGGTTGAAATCTGTGATATTTCTTCAAAACATCTTTGTGTAAGAATAGTTAATTTATTTATATGAAAAGTTATCGATATTTTGGAGGCTTTCCTCGCTACACCTTGACCGCTTAAATAGGGTGAAAATTAAGTTTTTTTTTTAAATTATTTTAGTAGTCGGATATTCAAAGTTTCCTGGGTGGATAGAGCGATGAATGGTGAAGTCCTCTGGCATACAGAAAAAAGCTGTTAAATTATCAAGACAAGAAAACTTGAATATCTCGGACAAATTATGAAAGGGCTGTGATGGTCGACATAGAGATAGATTTAATAAATTTAGAAAATCTTAAAATAATAATATTCAAAAAAGCCAAGTATGGACATCAAGAATATATTTCTTCTGGATTGAATCGTTTAAAAGTAAAAGCCTGATATATTTCTTCTTAAGATTCTATGTATTACAAGAGGCTAACAAAATATTGAATATTCAGCTATACAAGTAATATTTCTTAGATCTTTATTATACCGTAGATATAATTCTGTGTTAAATTAATATCGTTTGCCAATCCTAATAGACTCGACCTTGTGAGTAGGTGCGAACGAGCCTTTATTATTTATGAATCAGAACAGTAAGTCTCGCGTGTAGCGGGTGCTTAACTATTATTTTAACGAAACGGACCAATCACAGGCGCGCTTTGCCTTCGATGGGTTGAGCCAGTGGCGACCATCCTGATGACTGAATCCGGCCAATGGCGGGCGCCGGCGGTGAAGTCATCGCGCTATAGATAGGACAGGATGAGTCACTGCACTAGCGTGAATTTCGGAGGTATGGTGAAATCGTTACTATAAAAGGAGCGAACACGATTTCATATATACTCAGCCCCTTCATTTCGAGACCAGACCTGCGAGCGGAAGCGCTGCCCGAGAGACTACTGCCAGAGACTTCATTTGGAGAACAGCATTTGCGGACGGAGTTGCTGCCCGGACGTATGGAGGAATCTACCATTCATCAGTACCAGAGAGGATCATACCGCCACTGTGTAACAGCTAAGGAACACATTTATATTATCTATTACGGTTAATTATTTTCACTATCGAAATGTATTTATTTTGGGAATATTTGATTTCGGAATAATTATGTGTAATTAAATATCACGATTTCTTGTGTGATATTGGTTTAATTCGTACGGGAATATCTCCCAAACGAATATATTTTGATGCATGGGGATTTTCATACCATTTGTATTAACAATTGATTTTACGGAGCTCTATAAGCAGTACTTAATAGATTCATAATATTGTCGACGCGTTATGTATTGCATAACCAGATATCAATCCAAATCGTACGAGAAATTCTTCCGAACGAATATATTTTAAAGTATGGGGATTTTCATACTATTGAATACACATAATTCTATAAGAAACGCTTAGTAGCCTTATAAAAATTGTATTGCATAAGTATTGCGCAATCCGGTCTTCAGCTAACTCTTTATGATTTGAGTACCTCGGTATATCCGGCTTAACAAGTAGCTTCAGAACGACGAGTAAAGGACAGAATGGGGAGATCTAACTGAAATTGGAGTTTTCTGGTTTATGAACGTTGAGCTAGGTGAGGTTGTGGATGACGCTCGTGTCATAAGCCTGGAATCCGCGCAAGCCCCTGTGAGGTACTCTTAAAAGCGGGACCTCCCTTGTTGATCGGAGTGGCCACTAGACTCGACCTTCGCGTCTCATCCTGCTCAAAAACAGCGTGAACCAACGTCGTGAATTCTCTGACTTTGGAAGGATTTCCATGCTTGAATGCTGTAAAACCTTGATAGAAAACGTAAACTTCTATTTCGTCCTTTGTAAGAAAGACAGGGCCAGAATCAGTTTAAAAATCATTCACTCATATGAAATAGCTGGGATATTATAAATATATTACTAACACTCTAACATTTGACCAAAGTAAAAGTTGCAAGATGCAGAATCGTGGGACGCCATTCTGAAAAGACATAATGAGATTGCACAATAATTTGAAACATCGCTGACTATGCCCGCAAAGGAGGCTATAATGTCGTCATCAATTCGTACAAAGAGAGTACATGATTCTTCAAACACCGGCCTAAAAGAAAGGCGCCTCAAGACAGCACCCATCATCAGAAACTCGTACCAAAAGAGTACGTACATCTCATTTATAAGCCTAAAAGAAGGGCGTTACAGGATCACATCTCGTAAAGGAGAGATAGAGTCTCGGGATGCAGTAAGTTCCGGAGGAACAAGGGGGGTCATTTAGTCACTTAGGAAGTTGGTCACCGGGTTTAGGCGGGCGCGGAGCCTTAACCCCCCTCGGCAGAGATGCTGAGGGTTTAAAACAAAAATTTAGCATTCAAAGAAACTATTATTTTATATAAACTCACGGGCTGTTATAAAATTCCTACGAACAAACCATCCCCGAGACCTTATCTACTTATTTATAAAGAAGTTTCGCTTCAAAAATGTCGTATTTCGTAAATAGCAAATATATGTATTATTTTCCCACGGAATTAATATGAACAGGTTCATGCACGTCTAAGACGGAACCATTCAAGGTAAGAATATGCTAATACAAAGTGTTTATAATTATTAATTTCAGTGTTATTTAATATGTGTGAATTTTTCCCTTTGCGCCGTCCGAACGATTATACTGGTTTGTCTCCAATCGAAAATGTTTTATTTCTAATACATGAATTCTTTATGGTGAACGTATTTTATTGTAACATAAATGTATAGATTATTAGGTTCGTTAGATGTTTTTATTACGTAATATTATGCAATTGTTTCCACACTGCTCCTATAAAAGAATTTTAAGTTATTACGATACACAACGGGGTCCTTCATCCATTAGACGAATCATGTGCCAATTCAACGACGTATTACGAATAGTATATATTGTATTTACTGAGATTTAGTCGCATTTATTATTTCTAGCAAGGGTTTTAGTATTGGTGCCAGGCGCCATTATGAGGCGGAGATAGTTCATATTCATAGCCCGACTGTAATAGGTATTTTTGTCGCGTAAGAGGTAGCACTTTTAGAAATATAACTATATTTCATGTTTCGTCCCTGACGGACAGGATGGTATAGCTGTGGCTATTTAGGTAATATACTTAGTAATTGCAAAGGGCATTAGGTATTTTCAATATAGTATGCGAACCCAAGATATTAGAAATATTTTCACTTAATACGTATTTTTAGTTAATTTATCGTATAGAATAATTTCTGATAGTATAGAACATTATTTCATATGAAAAGTTGAATTTTAGTAGTAGTAATATTTCTGTATTGAATATTTAATTTTTAACAACTGTATCGCTATATCATATGGTTGAAGTCGACGGGTTGCATCCTGTCGCTCAATCGCGCGTGCTCACATATAAGATCGGAATGAAAAATATAATAATAAATACTACTCGCGTCAATTATTTTACGACTGTATAAAATCTCTGACTGAAAGCATCTCTAGAAATACCGTCATTTGACGAGGACCCTCTAACTACCAGGATCATCACAGGGCCACAATATAGATTAAACCAACTCATCAAGGGAGAATTAGTGGTAAAAGAAGCGTGGGAAGATGCCGCGTTTTATGGCTTCATAATTCATCACCACCGCAAGCCTACGACCAATACTTTCAATAAAGGTAAGATCCCCTAGGTCATTTCTAATTTGATTATTTTTACATTGCATTGGTCCGCATTTTTATTTTTTTATTTATTTATTTTTTTTATTTTGGGAATCTCAACAGTATACAATTTATTATAATAATACATAACGTATTGGGTAATTCGTAGACCAATTATAGAGATCCACGGCATAAAATGTTAAATCAAGCAATAAAGAGAACATATAAATAGAGGGATAGGAGTGGGAGTTAGAGGGGGAAGTGGAGTGAGGTGTATGGGATTGTGGCTGAGTGGAGTGCGTATGTATTCTGTGCGTGACGTTGTATACAGATATGGGGTATGTGTAAAGAGTGATGAGAGTTTGGCTGTGGTGTGTGTATGATGATGGTCGGTCTCAGTTAATCCGGTGAAGATATAGAAACTAGTAATATAATATAAGCGGTTTAAATACGATTTTTAAGAGCTGAGATGTTGGTATTAAATATATCAATGTCATTGAAGTGGTCATTGTATGCTTTGCATGTTCGCTGGATGAATGAGTTCTGTGCATAAGAGGTTCTGCTTATGGGTACATGGAAGAGCATGGACTGTCGGGTTCGCCTTGACGGAGCGTGGAGAGAGACCAGCTCCAATTGTCTGGGACAGTCAATATGTCCCTGAAGTAACTTGAAAAGTAGTATTTGATCAGCTCGTGCTCTTCTATGTTCCAGGGTTCTCATGTTATAGAAATCCATTGCTTCCATATATGAGTCGAAATATATGTCGGATTTACCTTTGAGGCGACGCAAAAACCTGTTCTGAATTTGTTCTATTCTCGCAATGTATATTGTCTGTTGTGGATTCCAGACCTGAGATGCATACTCCAAGTGACTGCGAACGTAGGAATAATATAAAATTTTTAATGAGTGAGGATTTTTGAATTGTTTGCAGGTTCGAAGTGTGAATCCCAGCATACTGTCGGCTTTGGAGATAATATGGTCAAAGTGCGCTTTGAAAATAAGTTTACTGTCGAGAATTATTCCGAGGTCTTTTAATTCGTATTTGTTTTCTAGTTGAGCGTTGTTTATTGAGTAGGCAAACTGAATGTTATTGGTTTTCCTGGAAAATGTCATTTGAAAGCATTTTTTAGCGTTAAGAAGAAGTTTGTTTATATGATAGTAGGCAGAAACGCGGTTAAGATCTTCTTGAATTTTTTGGCAATCGTCTAGGGAGTTCACTTTTGCGAGAATCTTCATATCATCCGCATAAAGTAGGAAATAAGCGAAATGAAAGCAGTTTTCTATGTCATTTATATAGATTATGAACAGTAATGGACCCAGTAAACTCCCTTGAGGGACTCCAGAGGAGATGCGAGCCCAGTCAGATTTAAGACCGCCGATGACAACTGCTTGGTTTCTGTTGGTAATGTAGGAAATAAGCCACCTTAGTAGGTCACCGTGGATTCCTATTTTTATCAGTTTATCAGCTAAAATGTCATGATCGACTTTGTCAAATGCTTTAATGTAGTCTGTGTATATGGCATCGGTTTGCGCTCGTTGATCCATTGAGGATAGCGCGTACTGCGTGAAGGTTAGTAGATTGGTGACAGTGGATCTTCCCGCGAAGAGTCCGTGTTGTTGGGGATTAATGTATGGCTTTATGGCGCTAAATATCTGGGTATGGACTATTTTTTCAAAGAGTTTACTGAATATTGACAATTTTGGTCTGTAGTTAGCTACGTCATTTTTTTGACCAGATTTAAAAATAGGGGTTATGTGCGCATTTTTCCATTGATCCGGGAAGGTACCTTCATTAAGGGATTTAATAAAAAGTAAACAGAGTAGATGGACGATACTAGAAGAGCGTGCATGTACGAACGAGGGGGGAATACCGTCAGGCCCTGCGCCTTTATTCAAATCTAGACTATTTATATGATCTCGTAAAACGGTTGGGTTTATCGAAATTTGTTTAATGTCAGCCGGGCCAAAGTCGACTATAGAGGGTGGGTGTGCCCCTGAGGTATTTTGAGTAAATACGGATTTAAAGTATTGTGAGAATAGGTTGCAAATATCTTGTCCATTCACTGAGGTTTGGTTAAGGTATATGACTTTATTTGGAATAGTTGAAGATTCATTTTTTTGATTTCACGTATGACCAAAATTGTTAAGGGTTCGATGTTATTGCATTTTCTATTCTTTGAATATAATTACTGTAATGTGACTTTGACAATCTTTTCAGCCTGGTCCTCAACAGGAAAAAAGTTTCGTAATCAATTGTGTTTTTGTACAATTTGAATTTTTTTAAATATTTGTATTTTTCCTTGCATATTTTTATTAGAGATGGCGTGTACCACGGGGGATACTTATTAGACCAAATGTATTTGAATGGTATATGTGCTTCGATTAATTTTTCAAGAATATCATAGAATAGAGATATTGCATCGTTCGTGTTGAGCTCTTCAAAAATAGAATCCCAGTTCATCGTGTTTAGCTTGTTGTTTATTGTTATATTAGGTCCTTACATATGAAATTGGCGTTTTGCCGTACTGGCAAATTTGATCTCAAATATCTACTCTTTGGTTAGGAATTCTTAATCCAAATTTATACAGCTATTTACTCATGTATTTGTGTTTTGAAAATTATAATTCATTTGTTTTTTCCTCAATTGTTTTTTTCTTTGCGTCACTCAGTTTACAAAATGAAAAACTTGAAATATCGCGTTATTTACGAGTACGAGTTCCACCGTGGCACCAGTGCTGCAGAAACGGCTCGAAGGATTAATGATGTGTATGGCGACGGTGCCGCAAAAGAAAACACAGTACGTTTTTGGTTCCAACGTTTTCGTTCTGGAAATTTCGACCTGCAGAACAAGCCCCGTGGACGGCCGGAGACCAAAGTTGATAATGAAGAATTGAAGGCTATTGTGGAAGCGGATCCATCGCAAACCACATCCGAGTTAGCTGCAGGCTGCGGTGTTAGTGATAAAACTGTTTTAATCCACTTGAAGCAAATTGGTAAGGTGAAAAAGCTTGAAAGGTGGGTACCTCACGAATTGAGTGAAGCAAATCAACAAACGCGCGTTGACTGCTGCGTTGCATTACTCAACCGGCACAATAATGAAGGGATTTTAAATCGAATCATTACCTGTGATGAAAAGTGGATCCTGTACGATAATCGGAAGCGCTCATCGCACTGGCTGAACCCTGCCGAACCAGCCAAACCATGCCCCAAGCGAAAATTGACTCCAAAAAAATTACTTGTGAGCGTTGGGTGGACTAGTGCTGGTGTCGTTCACTA